>JAQQSZ010020746.1:0-10073 GCA_028646595.1 Phalanger gymnotis
TGTTCTGAGCTCCTGGGCTGAACCTAGATGTTGGTAGCTATGAATTGTATTGGGTCTGTCTGTTGATGTTTGTGCTTTGTTTGCAATTTGCTCTGAAGTTCAGGGTGCCGGCTTTTCCCCCTGAACTAAGTGAATGATATTTGTGTGCTGAATTAAAGCAAGCTTGCCAACCCCTTCACCTTGCTTTCCTTAGTCAAGCAGATCAAAAGAACCTGTGCTTTGGCGGGTGCTGGCAGCTTTCTGGGTGCTGGCTGTGGGTGGATCTTATACCCCCACAGAAGCTGCTAGCCGGATTGTTGAAACAGATGGACTGCAGTGAGGAGAGACTTGTTGTAGGGAGACCAACCAGCAGGCTATTGCAACAGTCCAGGCATGAGTGCAGAGGTGGTACAATGAAAAGAGTAGAGTCATGGGACCTGAGTTCAAATCCTAGTTCTATAAATTACTACCTGCGTGACCATGTGCAAGTCAGTTAACTCTAACCTATAAAATGATAGGATTGGATTAAAGGACCTCTAAGGTATCTTCTAGCTCTAAATCTATGATCCTATGAATTTGTGGGCAAGTCACTTAACCATTCTGGGCCTTAGTTCTTCATTTATAAAATGAAGATGGCCGGTCTGGCTCTTGGCCATCAGGTGGAGGAGTAGATGTTGAGTGCTGGGCTTGGAGTCAGAAAGAACTGAGTTCGAATCCAGCCTCAGATATAGGATAAGCTGGGGATAATCTCAAAAGGAAGGCATAAGGGGGATAGACAAAGACTTCTTTCAGAAAATGGAATTTTAGCTAAGACTTGAAGGAGACCAGAGAAGCCAGGAAGCAGAGATAGAGAGAGAGAGAGAGAGAGAGAGAGAGAGAGAGAGAGAGAGAGTTTCAGGCATGGAAGAAAACCTAGGGACCGAGGGCAAAACAGTGGCCTTTGGTTTCTTGATCTTTTGATTTGATTCCTCATTTGTTTTAGAGGATCACCAATCAATGGCAATCAATGGCAGGATGGAAAATCCTATCCGTGTTGTACTATAGCCTGGGCACTTGCCAGTCAGTAAGTCAGTACCTTGGAACAAGCACTTGAAATACACAGAACACTATTGTAGGCACTGAGGGTAGGGGCAGATGGAAAGTAAATACAGTTCTTGCCCTCGAGAAACTTACGGTCATTTGAAGGAGGCAATTTATTGGCTAGGCAGATGTACATGAAGAGAATATGACAATGTATCAAGGAACTATAGATATCTGTGTACTCGTAGCTCGCAGTAGATTGCAATGGTCAACATGTAAAATCAGAGGTTGCTGAAGAACTTGGCCTCTGTTTAATGAACAATTTACTTTGTTATTATAATAGGTTTTTAGAGATGAAAGTAGTTTTGGGTAGATTGTCTATTATTTCTGCTGTTTTCAGTTATTGGGTCCAAAATTGCACAACCTACAATAAAAGAAACTGAGGCAGAATTCTGAGCCAATAGCACTTTATTAAAGGGTCCATGAAGTGGACCTCAGATCTTCCAATGAAGTAGACCTCAGATCTTCCTCACAATCTGAGATGCCCCTTTTCCTTAATGCCTGAGTTCTATAGTGCTTGATACACAGATGGTACAGAAGAGGCAAAGTAAAACAAAGTCTCATTGGCTGTTAGACCTGTGTCTCGACCTTCCAGGAGAATCTTTAGCTCATGTTTGTGATAGACTTGCCAGTAGAGGCTATCCAAATATGGGCAAAGCTGATGGTCTTTCATTGGCCTCATGTTAGGCAACAGATGGGGGTATAGATTCACAAGCATCTCCAGATAGGGTCACTCATTGGTCAAATACCCATAGGACCTGCTGGCCAAGTGTCATAGGGCTGTTTCCCTAGCAAAAGGATGCCGAGGGTGGAGGTACAATTCAAAAATAGCTGGGGAACTTTCCATGCCATTGAGTCACCCCTCACCTTATAGGGCTTGGTCATTTACTCATTGGACATTGGTTAAGCAAGTAGATTCATTAGATTGGCTAATTGTGTATCAGTAGACAAGTACAACAGTAATAGTCACTGCCCCTATGGAATCAAACTCAACTAATTAATACTAACCAGAGGTCTAAATTAATCATTCCCCACATTATCCATGGGCAAAGAAAACCTACACCATGGGTCAACTTACTCATTAACAAACGCCATTCACTTGGCAGTAGCAGCTTGAATTACAGGAATAATTTCGGTCATATCTGACTTTTTATGACCCCATTTGGGGTTTTCTTGGCGAAGATTCTGGAATGGTTCACTATTTCCTTCTCTAGTTCATTTTACAGATGAGGAAACTGAGGCAAACAAAGATCAAGTTGCTTACCCAGGGTCACACAGCTAGTAAGTTTCTGAGACCAGATTCTAATTCAGTTCTTCCTGACTCCAGGCCCAGCACTCTATCCACTGAGCCACCTCACTGCCTAGGAATATCAAGGAATAATACAGGAATAATAATACCAGGAAAGAATTGTCCAACATCATAGGATCAAGCCTGGAAGAGACCTTGGAAGTCAGTGTGTGAGAGGAAGCATGGCGTCATGGAAAGACCTACAGTTTGAGTTCAACTACTTACTAGCTTAGTTTCTTCATCTATAAAATGGAGGTAGAGAGTAGAGTTGGGGAATCACGCTGCCTCCCTCACAGGAATATGTGAGAGATATGCTAATAAATGGGAGGGGCTACTATTACTGTATGCCCAGGGAGGCACTGTGGCCCAGTCCAGAGGAGATCAGTGGTAGGTACTTTTGTTATGTAAATGACCTCTTCCTACGTAGCTCAGAAATTTTTCTGTAACTCAACAGTCTTTGGAGAGCTGCCTAATGGTGCTGAGAAATTGAGCGCTCTGCCTCTCTATGGTCATACAACCAGTAGGTGTCAGAGGTATTTTAATTCAGGTCTCCTTGACTCCAAGTCCGGCTGTCTAACATACCACACTTTCTGTCCTTTAGATTATTGTATATCGACTCCACATTTGGGCCTTGATTAGATGCTGCCCCATGACAGGAGTTCTGTCCTTTTATATTCAATATCCTTCAAACTAAAGCAGGCAGCCCTATCCCCGACCTTTGGAAAAATCTCCATACTCTAAATAGATTTGGCCTGAAAAAGACAAAGTGAACTTTAGCTCCCTTAAACCCTTGTTGATGCTCTTCAAACCTCTCAGACAGATGTTTGAGCTTTTGCTGCTCCCAGTTCTCAGCTGACTGTTGACCTTTTAGGATTCAGGAAGAACTTACTAAGAATCAGAGTTGTTGAAAGTGGAATGGGCTGAGAAGAAATGGATTCCCCCTCCTTTGGAAGTCATCAAGTAGAGATCATTGGTAAAGCAGATTAGAATAGGGGGTTCCTTCCCAAAGAGATCACACAAGTGGGAAATGGACCTGTATGTACAAAAATATTTATAGCAGCTCTTTTTTGTGGGGGCAAAGAATTGAAAGTCAAGGAGATGCCCATCAATTGGGGAATGGCTAAACAAATTGTGGTATGTGAATGTAATGGAATACTATTGTGCTATGAGAAATGAGGAGCAGATGGACTTCATAAGAACCTGGAAAGACTTATATGAACTGATGCTGAGTGAGGGGAGCAGGACAAGGAGATCATTATACACGATTACGGACACACGGTATCTGTAAGAACTAATTTTGATAGACTTGGCTCCTCTCATCAATGCAAGGTTCAAAGACAGCTCCAAAAGACTCATGATGGAAAAAGCTATGCACACCCAGAGAAAGAATTATGGAGTCTGAATCCAGATTGACACAAATTATTTGCTCCCTTTTTTTCCCTTCTTTTTTGATTTCGGTTCTTCTTTCTCATGATTCATTCCATTGGTTATAATTCTTCTTTACAATTGGACTATTATATGAATAAGTTCAATGTGAAGGTATATGTAGAACCTACATTGGATTACATGCCATCTTGGGGTGGAGGGGGGAAGGAAGGGAAGGAGAGAAAATTTGGAACCCCAAAACTTGTGGAACTGAGTGTTGTAAGCTAAAAACAAAAATAAATTTATTTAAAAAAGAATAGGGTGTTCTTTCTGTGAGTTGGTCTCAGTAGCTACAAAGATCTCTTCCAATTCTCAAAGTCTATGATTCTGTGATTTCAGCAACCTTCAATGAACTTTTTGGTGCCTGCCTTGTTGAAGGCTTTGTGCTGGACTCTGAGGGGGACAAAAAAGTAATAAGGAGATACTTTCTGGCCTTCAAAATCTACTAGAGGGAAAAGACATATAAATGAATGGCCAAAATGCAAAGTAAAACCTAGATAGCGCTTGAGGGAAGTACAGACACATTGCACTGTGAGTTCTGTGAGGGCAAGGTGACTTCTGGTTGGTGAGAATGATACAAATAATAACAACAGGTACGGTACTTCCTATATGTCAGACATTGAGCTAAGCGCTTTACAAATATCTTATTTCATCCTTAACCATTCTAGGAGATAATGCTGTTATCGTAGCATTTTACAGATGAGGAAACTGAAGTAAATGGGGATTAAGTGTCTTGTCCAAGGTCACATAGCTAGTAAGTGTCTAAGGTCAGATTGAACTTGGGTCTTCCTGACTCTAAGCCTGGTGCTCTAGGTACTGGGCTACCTTGCTGACCCTAGGTGATGATGATCATTGTTCAGTTGTTTCAGTCATGTCTGACTCTTCGTGACTCCATGTGGGGTTTTCTTGGCAGAGATAATGGAGTGGTTTGCTATTTCCTTCTCTAGCACATTTTACAGGTGAGGAAACTGAGGCAAACAGGGTTAAGTGACTTGCCCAGGATCACACCAGCTAGTAAATGAATGAGGGCAGATTTGAACTTAGGTCTTCATGATGTTAGGCCCAGTGCTCCATCCACTGCGCCAGCAAGCTGCCCTGATGAAGGCCACAGCATTTCAAATTTGGGAGGAATACCTAGAAAAGAGAAAACTTATGGGGGACATGATAGCTGTCTTCCAGTATTGAAGCATTGTTGCATGAAAAAGTGATCAGACTTTTTTTTTGCCTGGCCCCAGAGAGGAGAACTAGAACCAATGGTTATTGGTTACAAAGAGGTACAACTTCCTTACTTCTTTGAACTAAAGTGGAATGAGCCGCCTTGTGAATTAGTGAGTTTCCACACTACTGGAAGTCATTATTAAAATGCTAGTAAGTTGGACAAGTCTTTGTCCAACAAAGGAGACACAGTGTCTGTTAACCTGAAGTGTTGCTCATCTATATAATATTAATAATTAATAATAATAACAATAATAGCTCGCATTTATATAATGCTTGAAAGTTTGGGGCAGCTAGTTGGCACAGTGGATAGACTGCAGGGCTTGGAGTCAGGAAGACCCATCTTCCTGAGTTCAAACTGAGCCTATCTGTAAAATGAGCTGGAGAAGGATGTGGCAAACCACTTCCAGTATCTTTGCTAAGAAAATCCCAGATGAGGTTACGAAAAGTCAGATAGACTGAAAAACAGTTGAACAACAACGAAAAAGGTTTGTAGAGTACTTTGTAATTATCATTGCATTTGAACTTTATAATTTCTTTGGAAGGTAGACTATTATTATCCTCATTTTAGAGATAAGGAAAATGAGGCAAACAGGGATTAAATTATTTGCCCAGGGTCACACAAGATGACCTTTGAAGGCACCTGAAGGACAACTCACCCCCGCCCCCTTCCCCAATGCCTCAGTGCCCCAGTGCTCCACTACTTGGAGCATGGGCATTCCCACTAGCCTCTTACTGAATGGGTTTCAGAGACTAGGGCTTCTTCTCATGGTGGACTAACCATAGTTCAGGAGCACAGACCCAGGAGCTGCCCCTCTCCATGGTCTATAAAAGTTGGTAAATTGGTTTCTCTCTTACTTACTTTCTCTTGGATTTTAAGAAGACAGACCAACACTCAACTGAGCAAATGTAAGAGGTAGGAAAGGGGTGTGGAGTACTGTGGTCATGTAGATCTCTCCCCATCTAGGAGCAGCCAATGGTGACTTGCATCAGAAATATGTGGGAGAAGCAGATATAGGCTTGTTTGTGGCCTGAGAGGGTAGTTCATGAACAATGTTTGTGAACTCTAACTGCTACAGAGGAGGAGGGAGAGGAAGCTTGAATTCCCTGAACAATATGATCTTAGAATCTAGCCTTCTAGCTAGGAAGGGGAGATTTCCTGGGCAGCATCAGCTCTGGGAGTTGACTTGAAGGCCAGGAGAGGAAAGCCAATTAGTTCCTCAGACAGCGCAAGTTTAATGAGTAAGGAATGCTTATTCAACATCCCCCAAAGTATGGTTACTATCCATGGGAATATAAACCACAAGGCAGTGGTACAAGGGGACAGTGTAGGGCTCTGTGTGAATGACTCACCAGCAAGCCAAAGGCCTGCCTCAATAACAATCTCATTTTTAGCTCTGTTCTGGGAGGATCTGACGGATTATTTGAATGTTTTCTGTTTTCTATATCTGTTTATAGGTTCCTGATGAGTGCTTTGCATCCTATGCATTTTTGTAGCTTGAAATAAAGGCTATCCTATACCTGGTACTTATACCATATCTTCAGTGCTTGTATGGGAACTGGGGATCCCTTTTACTCATGTCTAGGGAAACCTAGAAATGGGCCATATTCATAGTATACCCACAATATTCTAAGAGATTATCCTGGAGGGAGCAACTTCAGTTGGGGTCAGTGAGACAAAGAGAGATAATTAGAGCTGATGAAAGTAGAATGGACTGAGAGACAGTGGGTTCCCCCTCCTTGGCCGTTGTCAAGCAGAGTATCAAGCACTCATCTGCTCATGTTCTGCTGCTCTTCTTGGGGTCAGCCTTCAGGTCTGTGTGAATCCAGAGTCTTTAGAGGGAAGGGAGCAAGGGCCACAAATTATACCTTTATTGTTTCCAACAGGGCAAAGATTCATGACTTATGGAAGGAGCAGTAGAACGGAATACGTTTTTTCCCATTAACTCCTGATTTGTCATTTAACTTCTCTGGGTCTCAGTTTTCTCACTTGCAAAATGAAAATAATACCCTAGCCAATTCACAGTGTTTGAATGAGAGTCTAGTGAGATGACAATTTGTATGGAAGCCTCTAGTACTATGTGAATGAGATGTATGATTACTATTGGTATTACTACAGTAATTATTAAATAAAAAAAAACCCTTGGAAGCTGGTCACAAAGAAAAGAGGTAAGAGCAGTTTGTCAGGCTATTGATAAAGATTTCTTAAGCACTACCCTATGCTAGGTACTGTGCAAAAGTCTGGGGATACAAAGAAAGGCAGAAGACTCTCTGCTCTCAAGGAGCTCACAATCTAATGCTTCTAGGGCCCTGCCACTGAGAAGTAATGTATGTCATTGAAATGGATTCCAAGCCATGGGGCATACCAACAGAATGAATGACTCATTGAGCAACTCCAGGCCCTTCTGAGTAGTAGTTGGCAAAGAAATCATGCCCCACAATGCTTAAGTAGGCTCCAGTCTCAAAATTCCTGGATAGAGGAAAGATTATTGCTTGACTTCCCGCATAACTGTCCTACCTTAATTTCTCTTTGTAGGTGTTAAAAATATTATTTAATATTTCATTTTTTCCCTATTACATGTAAAAACAATTTTAACATTCTTTTTTTCCTTCAAATTTTGAGTTCCAAATTCTCATCCTTTCTCCCTAGCCCCCTCATTGAGAAGGCAAGTAATGTGACATAGGGTATACATGTGTTGTCATGCAAAACACATTTCCATGTAAGTCATTCTGAGAAAGAAAACATGAACAAAAAAAAAAGAAAAAGAAAGTAAAGAAAAAGTATCTTTGATCTGTTCTAAGGCTCTACCAGTTCTTTCTCTGGAGATGGAAAGCACCTCTCATCATAAGTCCTACAGAATTGTCTTGGATCATTGTATTGCTGAGAATAGCTGTTATTCATAGTAGGCAGTCATATAATATTGCTGTTACTATGTATAATGTTCTCTTGGTTCTGCTCATCTCACTTTGCATCAGTTCATGTAAGTCTTTCCATGTTTTTCTGAGAATATCCTGCTCTTCGTTTCTTAAAGCACAAAAACATTTTCCATCACAATCACATACAACAACTTGTTCAGCCGTTCCCCTATCGATAAACATCCCCTCAATTCTCAATTCTTTGCCACCACTAAAAGAACTGCTATGAATATTTTTGTACACACAGTTCCTTTTCCTTTTTGTTTTTTATCTATTTGGGATACAGACCTAGTAGTGGTGTTGCTTGGTCAAAGGGCATGCATGGTTTTATAGCCTTTGGGCATAGTTGCAAATAGCTCTCCAGAATGGCTGAATCAGTATATGACTTCCCCAGCAGTACATTAGTGTTTTAATTTTCCCACGTCTCTTCCAACATTTGTTATTTTCCTTCTCTATCATATTAGCTGATCTGACAGGTATGAGGTTGTAGCTCAGAGTAGTTTTAATTTGCATTTCTCTCATCAATAGTGATTTAGCCCATTTTTATATAACTATAGATAGCTTTGATTACTTTGTCTGAAAAGTGCCTGTTCCTGTCCTTTGACCATTGATCAGTAGAGGAATGACTTAAATTTGACTCAGTTTTCTATATGTTTGAGAAATAAAGTCTTTATCAGAGAAACTCACTGTAAAAATTTTTTTTCACAGTAATGATTACCAACTATGTATTTCCCTCTATCCTATTTCTTCCCATTATCCTACTTTCTCTCTCCCCTTTTACTCTGTCCATTCTCAAAAGTATTTTGCTTCTGACGTTACCTCACCCAAACTGCCCTCCTTTCTATCACCTCCTCCCCCTACATTTTTTTTATCTCCTTCCCTTCCTACTTTCCTGTATGGTAAGATAGATTTCTACATCCAACTGAGTGTGTATATTATTCCCTCTTTGAGCCAATTCTGATTAGAGTAAAATTCATGTGCTTCTCTCCCCACTTCCCCAATTTTCCCCTCCACTGTAAAATCTCTTTCAGGCCTCTTTTATGTCAGATAATATATCCCATTATACCTCCCCCTTTGCCCTTCTTCCAATGCATTCTTATTTCTCATCCCTTAATTTTTTTTTTTAGATAATCATAACATCACATTCAACTCACACCTCTGCTTTCTGTCTATGTATACTTCTTCCAACTGCTCTAATAATGAAAAAGTTTTTAGAAGTTGCAAATATTTTCCCATATAGGAATATAAACAGTTTAACTTTATAAAATCCCTTATGATTTCTCTTTACTGTTTACTTTTTCATGCTTCTTTTGCATCTTGTATTTGAAAGTCAAATTTTCTATTCAGCTCTGGTGTCTTCATCAGGAATGCATGAAAGTCTTCTATTTCATTAAATATCCATTTTTTCCCCTGAAGGATTATGCTCAGTTTTGCTGGGTAGGTGATTCTTGGCTGTAATCCTAGCTCTTTGGCCCTCTGGAATATCATATTCCAAGCCCTCCAGCCCTTTAATGTAGAAGCTGCTAAATTTTGTGTTATTCTGACTGTAGCTCCACAATATTTGAACTATTTCTTTTTGGCTGCTTGTAATATTTTCTCCTGGATCTGGGAGGTCTAGAATTTGGCTATAATATTCTTGGGAGTTTTCATTTTGGGATCTCTTTCAGAAGGTGTTTGATGGATTCTTTCAATCTCTATTTTACACTCTGGAATACAAGGGCAGTTTTGCTTGATAATTTCTTGAAAGATCATGTCTAGGCTCTTTTTTATCATTACTTTCATTTCTCTTCCCAATTTTTTCTCTACCTCTCTTACTTGATTTTTAAAATCCTTTTTGAGCTCTTCCATGGCCTGAGACCAATTGATTTTTTTTGAGGCTTTGGATACAGGAATTTTAGCTTCATTGTCTTCTTCTGAGTGTGTGTTTTGATCTTCCTTGTCACCATGGTAGCTTTCTATAGTCAGAATCTTTTTCTGTTGTCTGCTTGTTTTCAAGCCTATTTCTTGACTTTTACCTCTTATGTGAGAGTGGGGCTCTGCTTCCCAAGTGGAGGGGGTACTATCTCAAGCTTCAGGGTTTTTGTGCAGCTGTTTTCAGAGCTAATTCTGAGGACCTGGAAGTTTTCAGATCTTCCAAGGTGTTATGATCTAGGGAGAGGTGTTTTTTTTT
>JAQQSZ010020747.1:0-10073 GCA_028646595.1 Phalanger gymnotis
CCCCTGTTCTCAGGCCCCTCCCCTCTCTGACATCCCCTGTTCTCAGGCCCCTCCCCTCTCTGACATCCCCTGTACTCGGGCCCCTCTCCTCTCTGACATCCCCTGTTCTCAGGCCCCTCCCCTGGTCTCCTCATTGCATCTATTTCTCAGTCTGGAGCCAGCTGGAAACCCTAAAAGCCTCCAACAGCCAAGAACATTCAGTCCCGGGGGCCTGGCATGCTTAGCTCTGTCTAAAGGCCAAATCCTCTTTCGGGGGCCCCCAGGGCTCTGCTTGGAGTGTAATCTTCTTGCAGTCATCAAAATACTTTTCTATTAATCCCATTAAAGTCTGATTATCCCAGTGTCTCAGGAAGCCCTGCCAGGCATTCAGGCCTCTGCTTGGCATGGCAGGGGCAGCAACCCTGGAAGGCTGAGGATGGCTGCCCCTCCCCCCTCCACTTTAGGGGGCTGCAGAGACTCACCCAAGGTCACTCTGCCCATTAGACTGGGAGCTCCTGATGGGAGGGACTGTCTTGCCTGTCTTCTGCAGTGCCAGACACATAATACGCACTTAGTAAGCGCTTCTTGACTGGCTCATTGCCATCCCACAGCTAATGTCCGAGCCCAGCCCCTGGGGCTCTCTCTGCCTCTTTGGGCCCCCCAATCACAGGCTGGGACCTCAGAGGTCATCTAGCCCAGAGGCCTCTCACTTAAGGGGGAGTGAGTTGTTCAAGGTCACACAGATTCTAAGCGGCTCAGCCAGATTCAGACATACCCTCCGACTCCTTTCCCCGTGGCCTGCTTGACCTCTGCCATCCAGGTTACCCAGATGCCAGCTTTGGAAGGCCTTTGCCCAGACTGAGATCCAAGGATCCCAAAGCGTCCATGGTGGCTCTGGCCTTTCTGGAGCCTCAGTCTCTTTATCTAAGTGCCTGGGGCCTTCCTGCATGGAATCTACTTCCTTGTCTCCCCTAAGAGGCAGAGACTGCCTTCTGCCTCGCTTTGTACTCCCAGGGCCTAGGACGGTCCTGGCTGGCACACAGTAGGTGGCTTAATTATTGCTTGTGGATTGAATAATCACCAGGACTCAAGGATATTGACAGGAGAGCAAGTCTACCGGAACCGGAAGGTGCAGTTCACCAGCAGAAACGTGCCCAGCCTTGCCCTCAGGGTCCAAGATGGGGAGGCTCAGCTAGACAGTTATGGTTGGAAAAGATCTGGGGGTCTTAGTGCACTGCAAACCCCATTAGGAGGAGCTGAGTCCCTTAACCTCTACCTGGTTGGACTTTATCTGGAGTGTCGGGACCCGTCCTGGCCCATGGGCTAAGGGCAAGCTGGAGAGTGTCCCCTGAGGGATGGCCATGTGGTGAACGAGTGTTTGTCACTTGGGGCTCTGTGGAAGGAGCTGCGGGGGGAGCTGCTGGGAGCAGAGAAGCCTTAGGGAGGGGCTGTCTGGTGGAAGGCTTGTCCCCCTGTTCTGACAGGTACTCCCTCGTCCCCGTGTTCTGATAGGTCTTCCCCCCATCCTTGTCCCCCTGTTCTGACAGGCGCCTCCCCCCGCCATCCCCCTGTTCTGATGAGCACCCCCTTTGTCCCCCTGTTCTGACGGGCACTTCCCTCCTCGTCCCCCCCAGCACGTCGACATCCAGAACTTCTCGTCCAGCTGGAGCGACGGCATGGCCTTCTGTGCGCTGGTGCACAATTTCTTCCCTGAGGCCTTCGATTATGGCCAGCTGAGCCCCCAGAACCGGCGCCACAACTTTGAGGTGGCCTTTTCGTCAGCAGAGTACGTAGCCCAACCCCCACTGAGGCGAACACCAGTCTGGAGCGGAGAGGCCAAAGTGGGGGGGTGACCAGGACGCAGTTGCCCATGGGCCCCCCAGATGTAGACAGGCAGCCTGCCCCTACCCCTGCCCCTGTGTGGGCAGAACAGAGCCCCTCCTCTGGCTTCCCTGCCTTCTCCCCACTTCTGCCAGGCCCGGAGCCCTGGGCCTCCCTGGCTAGCTTTCTGCTGCTTTTCCCAGTCCCCAGGACAGAACAGGCTGAGGCCCCCCAGGGCCTCAGCATCCTCGCCCCAACCCCCAGGACATTGAGGGGCAGGGACAAAACGTCTTGTTCCCACCCTGACTCCTTCTGGCCTTTGCTCCCCCTCCCCCTGGTCCCTTTCCTTCAGTACTGAGGCTTCCATCCCCCACCTCAGTGGGTGGCCAGCATTTTCTCCAGTCTGTACAGGGGGCTTCCAGCCGGACAGTAGGAGCTTTGGGCCTGGGCCACGCTTGCCCGGCCTCGACCGTCCGACCAGCCCCATCCGTGGCCCGCAAGCCAGGTGGCCCCCTCCCTGCCCCTTTCTTCCTCTCTCTCCTCCCTCTGACTCTCTCTGCTCTCTGCCCTTCCTTCTGTCCCCCGAAGCTTTCTGCACCCCCATGTCCACTCGTTGTGCCGGCCCGAGATTCCAAATGGAGCCGATGGGCTGGGAGGGGGGCCACGCCAGCCCCCTCGCCCTCCCCTTTCCCTGGGCCTATATACGCCGGATATATAGCAGAGAGAACAAGACCGCTCTCGTTTGGAATCGTCCGCTGTTGAAGCGCACGGCCCCTGGCCCGCTCTGATCACACCTCACCCTGGTCCTGACCCTTCCCTTCCCTACCCTGCCCATGAGCCTGGATGTTTTCTCTGGCCCTTCTCTCTCCCTCCTCCTCCTTACACTCCCTCTCACGCCTCCCTCCCTGCCTCACTCACCCCCACGCCCACCCCAGGGGTAGAGGGGGGCACCACCCCTTTGTCCTTCCCCCGCTGTCCCTCAGAGCCCTGCCCCCCCCCGCACCTGGTGCCTGGCCCCCCACCCTGTGCCTCCCCCACCCGCCATGTATGCATCGCACACCAGTAGAGGTCAGTAGCACCCCCACCAGGCCGGAGAGCATGCGGGGGGGTGGCGGTGGGCTGACCCCAGCAGCGCGTGGAGAATGTCACCAGATTTACGGATCTCTCTTTCTGTTTCTCTCTCTCCTCTCTCTTCCCTCTGTCCTCCCCCCCACTCTCTCCCTACCTCCCCCACCCCCGGTCGGGCCTGTCTCCGGCGGGGCTGGCTGTGCCCCCCTAACCCCCAGGACCCACGCTGACTGCCCCCAGTTGCTGGACACAGAGGACATGGTGAGAATGCGCGAGCCAGACTGGAAGTGCGTTTACACGTACATCCAGGAGTTTTACCGCTGCCTGGTTCAGAAGGGGCTGGTAAAAACCAAAAAACCCTAATCCCCAGCTGAGAGACCCACGGTGAGAAAGCCTTCCTAGCCCGGCCCTGCTCCATGGCACCAGGGAAACAGCAGGGCTTGGGGGGGGGGAGCACCTGCGGTGGAGGGAGGGGGGAGGGGACTCCCTCCAGCCTTGGGATGCCTGCTGAATGGGGAGGGCACAGATGCCAGCATCATGGAAAGCCTGACCCAATAGTGCTTGGAGAGCTGGGGATCCCTGACTAAGAATGCCAGAGCTGGAAGAAAACTTAGAACAGGATGGCAGGGCTTGGGGGGGGCCTGAGAACAGGGAATGTCCCAGCTGGGAAGGGCCTTAGAACAGGGGATGGCAGAACTGGGAGGTGCCTGAGAACAGGGGATGGCAGAGCTGGAAGGGGACTGAGAACAAGGAATGTCCTAGCTGGGAGGGGCCTGAGAACAATGGATGGCAGGGCCAGGAGGGGCCTGAGAACAGGGGATGGCAGGACTGGAAGGGGACTGAGAACAAGGAATGTCCCAGTTGGGATAGCAGGGCTGGGAGGGGACTGAGAACAGGGAATGTCACAGTGGGAAGCAGCTTAGAACAGGGCATGTCAGAGAGGACAGGAACCTTAGAAGAAGAGATGTCCGAGCTGGAAGGATCTTTAGAATAGAAATGTCAGAACTGGGAGGGAGCTTAGAACAGGGGATGGCAGAGCTGGGAGGGGCCTTAGAACAGGGGTTGTCAGGGCTGAGAGGGGCCCGAGAATAGGGGATGTCAGAGGTGAGAGGGAGCTGAGAACCAAAGACGGCAGAGAGGGGAGGGGCCTTGGAGACCATCTCTTCCCCCCTTCTCCTTTTCAGAAGAAGAGGCTGTAGGGAGAAGAATTTGCTGGTCCCACATCCACATAGTGACAGGCCCTGTCTGGGGGATCCAGGCCCGGACAGAGTGCTAAGGGAGAGCAGGGAACAGCTTTCTCTGGGGGACCCATCCACTGCTGTCTCACCCTGATTTTTCCAGATAATGAAACAAATCCAGAAAAGGGTTTGGCCTGGCTATGGTTGCACAATGAGCTGGTTCAGGGTAGATCACGTGGGCTTAGCAGAGGTGCCCCCTGAGGCCTCAGCTCTGAGTTCTGAAGCTCCTTGGGCCCCCTGAGGATAGAGGCCTCACCCCTGACCCACCCCCACCCTTGGCAGGCTGCTGCGGCAGCTGGGGTGGGTGGGGAGCTCCCATCGTCCTTAGCCTTGGGAGTGGCCAGGGTGCACCTGGGATAAGGGCTCACCTGTCCCAGGAAGGCTCCCCAGGCCTGTGCCCCGGCTGCCTACCCCCGGAGCCTGGCCCAACCATGGCTCTCTGTCATATATGGACAGGGGAGCAGGCCGCAGGGAGCTCTGTAAACCCTGGAAAGTGTGACTCAGCCCCAGGCCGCCTGACGTCTGTTGCTGTTTGGCTCTCCTCACCAAGGGCATCCCGAGCCTACACTGCTCAGGCCTCCCAGCATAAACAATGGCTTTATAAGGCTGAGAGGGAAGACTCAGAGGGAGGCAGGGACCAGAAGATACTCCCAGGCCAGACCTGGCTCAGAAACCTTGGGAAAGGAGGGGGCAGGGTCACTATCCACAGCCAGGGGGAACTGGAGGCTTTCAGCCCCAGAGCACTAAAGCTGGGAGGGGTCTTAGAGCAAGGAAAGAAGCCTCTACCTACTATGTGCCGGACACAATGCTAAGTGCTTTACAAATATTACCTCAGTTGGGCTAGAGAGCCTTAGAACAAGGAATGTCAGAGCTGGGAGGGGCCTCGGAACAGGAGTGTATGTTAGCATCAGAAATCCCTTCATTTTAAAGATGAGAGAAACTGAGGCACCAAATGAGGATACCATTTGCCTACAGCCCCCCAGCAAATTAGTAGCAGAGTCAGGACTGGATGCCGGTTCTCTGGTTCCGGGCCCAGGCTCTCCACTCCAGCACTCCAGGCTAGGGCTCTGGTCCCTTTGCCTCCTTGTCATAGGTCAGGAGCCCTCCTCTTGCCCTGTGGCCCTGCCTACTGCTCCCCACCCCGCCCCAGGCCCCCTGTAACAACCCCCGCCCCCCAGCTTGTGCCTCATCCCCCTCCACTCTGCAAGACCAGAAGCTGCCTGATTCTTCCACACTCAGCCTTTGAGTCCAGGGCCACCCCTCCACCCCAGGCTTCTTTGGCTGAGTTTGAGCCTTCAGAGAAACAAAGCAGAACTGGCCTTCTCGGAGCCAGAGAGCTCGTCTGCTGGGGCTGGGGTGGCTGAGAGTTAGGCCTACTGGCCAGGCCAGCCCAGCCCAAGACAGAGCCATTGCAGCAAACCCACCAGGCTCAAGGGGCATCCGTTGGATCTTGCAGCCAGCTCCGGGGCCTGGCTTCCCCGGAGGTGGCTCGGGTCTGCCTAGTGGCGCCGTTGGACGTAGTACAGAGATAGCCCTTCTCCCCGGCCCAAGACCTTCCTACCCCGGGGATCTGAGGCCCCGAGGGCCCAAGCTCCTCCCAAACTCAGTTGCTCAGCAACAGTGGAGTCCCCAAACAAAGATAAACATCCATCCTCCCAGCACTTGATTGATCTACCAGAGGACGGGCCATTCCCAAAGAGGGTAATGGGTGTCCTGGGCCGAGAGTCAGGAGGTCTGGGTAATTAGTCTTCTGTCTGCTGCTTGCTCACGTACGGTGCTGGTCAGTGCCCCACTCAGCCTCAGTTCTGTCTCGTTGATTGGATTTGGCGTTCCCGTCAGATGCCTCATGTTCAGCCTTAGTCTCCTCATCTGTAAAATAAGGGTCCCATGATGTGGCCTTTGAGGTCCCAGCTCAGTCATTCAGTCACATCTGACTCTTCAGGACCCCGTGCACTCTGCCGCCCGTGGGGTCTTCTTGGCAGAGGTACTTGGAATGGTTTGCCATTTCCTTTTCCAGGCCGCAGGACTAAAGAAGGCAAATGTCCCCATTTTAAAAGAGGGAAGACAAGAGTCTGTAAACCAGGGAGTAAAACTTGAGAACGCGTTATTAAAAGGGTGGTACATGAGCAGATAGAAAGGGAAGCAGCGATCCCAGTTGGGCAGGGTGACTTCAGGGCCAGCCCCTGGCAGACCCCTTGATTCTTCTTTGGTCAGTGGCCCAGAGAGCCAAGTTGCTAGATTGGAGAAGGCTGGAGAAAGAGCTTCCCTCCATTTGCCAGGCGTTTTACAGCATTCTTCAAGCTCTTCTTGTGGAAATGATGGAGAGATGTGGGCTAGCTGGCAGAGGCCAAGTGTTTTCAGAACCAGCCCCCAAGAGCTTTCATTAATTCTTCCATGACCGCTTGGAAGGGCCTCTATGAAAGGCTCCAGGGGTCTATGGTTAGCCGGAGATCAAGAATTCCATGACAAGGGGCAGCTAGGTGGCGTAGTGAGTAGAGCACCGGCCCTGGAGTCAGAAGGACCTGAGTTCAAATCTGGATCAGACACTTAACACGCTAGCTGTGTGACCTTGGGCAAGTCACTTAACCCTAATTGCCCTGCCTTTCCCCCTCCAAAAAGAAAAAAAAATTCCATGGCAAAGATGGTACCATCATCACATTTGCAGATGATGTAAATTGGAGACAATTCATGGGTTCTCTGATTTTAGACCTATAGGGACCCCCAAATCCAACCCCCTCATTTGCAGATGAGGAAACAACCTTGCCCAGGGTCCCAGCATGTCTAAGGTGCCCTTCTCCAGGCAGCCTCTTCATTTAACACGGCTTACAGTCAGGATCTGAAAAGATCTCAAACCCCCCTAGAACGTGGGGGCAGAATCGAGTAAGACAAAAGTTAATAGAGCTTGATTCAAAGGCTCTACGTGTGTAAAAAGCATCCCCTTCCTGAGGACGGGATGGCGGAGGTGTGGGTGTGTAGAAGTTCCAGGGGAGAATAGGAGTCCAAAGTATGTGGCATGATGGAAAAGACATTAGGCTTAGAAATGAGGAAATCGTGCTTAAACCCCTGCTCTGACACTTACTATGGGCAAGTTTCTTTCTCCCTGAGACTCCACTTAAATTGGCCGTGACCCACTTCCTGGGCTTGTCGAAGGGGAAGCAATTTGCAAACTTTAAGACCCTAGAGATGAAAAATGACGGTCATGGTATGGTCCTGGGCCACAAGGGAGCCGGCCATCCCGTCCCTCTGGCCTCCGCTCTGCTCACCCCCCATTGGCAGGGTTGCGCCCAGTGGTGGGTGCCATGATTTAAGGGCACGGAGAGGCTGGAGAGGTCCAGAGTGGGGCAGCCGTCTTCGAGGAGGAGAAGCTGTGGTGGGGAAGAGGGGGATGCGATGAGGCAGATTTCACTCCAGGAAAGGGGAAGCCTCTTGGCGCAGTCCACAAGTGGGTTGCGTGAGCTGCCATCGGGACACCAGTGACTATAGCCATTGCTAGGTTCAGGAGGGCTGGACCTGGGATGTCTTCAGTGGTAATAGCTAACGTCTCTCTGGTACCTTCTGTGCGCCAGGCACTAGGCTAAGACTCAGAACTACCCTGGGAGGTAGGTGCTACCCTCATTGTTTCAGATGGAGAATCTGAAGCAGTGACTTGGCCAGAGGTCACCCAGTGAGCAAGCATCTGAGGCAGGCTTTGAACTCAGGTCTTTGTGACTTCAGGTGCAACACTAACCACTGGACCACTCAGCCACCTCCTAAACAGGTTGGGTTGGATGGTTCTGAGGTGCCTTCTGATCAAGTGATGAGCCAGGCTCTGCCTCCCAGCAGCCCAGCTACAGGGTCTGCCTGTGACTCGGCTTCCACACGGGAGGGATGGAAAGAATTGGAACCCATCCCAGGGGTCACCCAGTGTTGACCCAGAGAGTCCTTCCTACCTACCTCACCCCTGGCCCCCATCATAGGCCACCTGAGCCAGGCCTGCCACAGCCCAGCCTCCGGGTATGCACCTGTGAGCTAGAGAAGAGCCGAGCGGGGCCCCAGGTACTTTCTAGCCTCCAGCCCTAACCGGGAATATCAGAGGATGGTCCTGCCCATGGGACCATCCAAGTGCCCTCCCTCCTGAGGCCCCAGGCTGCCTCCTGGAGGCTGGAGAGGTAAGGAGTTGGGGAGATATCCCAGCTAATCTGGAGAGGCTCGCAGGGTGCAGGGTCAGCAACGCCAGTACCCCCCACCCACCCCATTCCAGTGTCAAAGTTCCAAAGGTTTCAGAACCCCTTTCCACGTTTTACAGAGGAGGAGATTGAGTCCCAGGGATGGGATTGGCCCAAGGTTGGAGCTCTGGCTTCTGCCTCTGGCAGGAGGGGCAGGAGGGAAGGGCAGAATCAGCCCCTGGCTCACCCTGTTGTTCCCCACCCTTCCCCCCCTCCTGCAGGGTGCTGGTGGACTGCGTGCCCCTGGTGGACGTGGAAGACATGATGATCATGGGCAAGAAGCCAGACCCCAAGTGCGTCTTCACCTACGTGCAGTCCCTTTACAACCACCTGAGACGCCACGAGCTGCGTTTACGGCAAAAAGAACTCTAGAGTGTCCTGTCATTCCCTGTGCCTGCTCCCAGAGCGGAGGAAGCCTTCCCCTGCATCGTGTGGTGCCCCTTCCCTTCTCTCACCCCCCGCCCCGTGTGTGGATAAAGAAAGGCTCACAGGACGGCACACTCCCACCCCTGCCACCATCACCCACTCACCACCCCTCGCCCCCACCCTACCGCTGCGACACTCCCTGCTACTCACAGCGTTTCACGGTTTTTATAAATTATTCGTTCTCAGCCGGCCTCCCTTGTCATTGGACCACCACCCAGCCTCCTGACACAGATGAGGGGTTTCCTCCATGGGTAGTGAGCTCCTTGTCACCCAGAGTAATTAAAGAGGAAGCTGGGTACCCCATGATCCAGGGCTGGTCTACAGGCGGTGTGGACACCAGACTCGCAAGCCAGGAAGTCACTTTGGTGACAGCCGCTCGTCAGACTAAAGACTGGCAAAGGCCTTATAGGCACCATCCAGCCCAACCAATGGGCAGAGGAGGACCATGACTTGCTTAAGGTCACCCAGCTAGTCAATGTCAGAGCCTGGACGCCAATTCTATGGCGGTCCCACCCCACTGACTTCCACAGTGCTGGGGGGAGCCAGCCAGACCCCAGGGATCCCTGCCCCCCCCCACACACACTGGACTATTTGTGTTGGGTCCCTGGGGGCGGCAGGGTATGGCCAGCCCCCCTCCTACGCTATCCCCCCAATGGGCCACCTGTGCCCAGGCTGCTTTGTGCAGAGAGCTGGATAAGGGTCGAATGGGGTCCTGACTGAGGTCATCAGGGTTTGACCCTGGTCACAGGACCATCATTCTAGACCTGGAGGGGCCTTTTAGTCCAATCCTCTCCTTTTACAGAAGCCAGAGGTGGAGAGACTTGTCCAAGGTCACTCAATCTGAATCTTTTTTTTTTTTTTTTGTGGAGGCACTCAGGGTACAGTGACTTGCCTAGGATCACAGAGCTAGTAAGTGTCTGAGGCTAGATTTGAACTCAGGTCCTCCTGACTCCAGGGCTGGTGCTCTAGGCACTGCCCTGAGACTGAATCTTGATGTGGCATCTGGGGGCTGAGGGAGCTGTGAGGAGGGGGTGGCAGTCACCTTCAGCCTGGGCATTCCAGCCCAGTTTCCAAAGTCCCCGGTGCCTCCTGCGGCAGTGACAGGAAGAATGGTAAAGACACAGACACACAAGCATTGCAGGTTGGAATGGGGGCTTTTACTGCCTAAGGGAAAGACCTCAGCCCCAGCCTCCACACACACCCCGGGCCTGGCCCCAAGGACGCAGCCATCTGCCCTCAGCAAGAGTAACCCTTTGAGCTGAGAGCTTCATCCTGTCCTTGGTAGTTGGACATGGGAGCGAGTGCTGTGGACAGGGTCCCAATGCCACCCATGCAG
>JAQQSZ010020748.1:0-10072 GCA_028646595.1 Phalanger gymnotis
AAGTCATATATTTAGGGCCGGAAGGGACCTCAAGTCATCTACTTGGACCTGCTAATTTTACAGAGGAACCTGTAAACCTAGAAAAGAAAAGTGGACCCCAAGTCTGCCCCCACCCCACCCTAGGGAATGTCAAGTCCTCCAGGTGAGGAATGATTTCATTTTGTCTTCACAGGGCCAGAGACTTGCACAGTCCTGGGCAGTGACTCTCAGATGGTCTAAGGTCAACCAGAAGAGCCAGCATTTGAACCTAGAACCTCTGGCTCTAAGTCCAGGGCTCTTTCCTCTACACCAGTGGCTGGAGGATGCTAAAGGGGAGGGTCCTTTAGACCTGGGCTGAGAAGGGGGTGCTGTCTGAGGAGCTGGACCCAGGAGCGCCTCAGCTCTGATTTCATCTCTGCCACTTTGTGACTGTGGGTAAAGTCCTAAACCCCATTCTCCTTGTCTGGAAAGCAGAAATAATACAGACTGCAGAATGTATCTCACCGACTGGCCTCTATTGAGATGAATAGGGAATGCTCGCGTCTAGTAGACCACAATAACTAGCATTTCCACAGCCAACACGTGAAGATTTGCAAAGCGCTTTACAAGCAGGATCTCATTTGACAGTCTCAACAATCCTGGGAGAGAGGTGCTATTATCATCTCAATTTTACAGATGAGTAAAGTGAGGCTGAGAAAGGCTGAGTGACTTGCCCTGGACTGCACAGCTATTCGGCATCTCAGGTCTTGTAGTTGAGTTGTTTCAGTCGTGTCTGACTCTATGACCCCATTTGGGGTTTTCTTGGCACAGATACTGGAGTGCTTTGCTGTTTCCTCCTTTAGCTCACTTTACAGATGAGGAAACTGAGGCAAACAGGGTTAAGTGACTTGCCAAGGGTCACACAGCTAATGTCTGAGGTCATATTTGAACTCACAAAGATGTGTCTTCATGACCCCAAAGCCTAGCACACTGTGCCTTACACCAGATAGTCGCCGTTATCATCAGTTATTATTTGGATGACGATCCAAATCCAGGATGAGAACCAAACCCATTTTCAGGCCCTGCATTTTGCCCAGAGGCATCAGGAAGTGGGGCTCTGAAGGAAGAGAAGCGGGTAGCCAGTGGAGTCCAGCCCCAGCTGCCCAGGCCGCACTCTCACCCAGGACCGGTCAACGCAGTCCAGGAAGCCTGGGGCCAGAGAGGCCAGACGCATGCAACTACTCGCTAGAGGCCTCTAGGGCCAGCTACCTCCCACTCCCCAGATTCTCTAAAGTTGCCTGACAGGCTCCCTGAGCCTCTGGAGGTTAGTGACACAATCTGGGTGGAGCCGCCTCTTCCTTCCCATTTTCCTCACTCCTTCCCTCCCCTCCCCCATTCCCAGGCCAGATCCTCATTTCTCCCCTACTTGAAGGCAAAGAAAGGGGCAGCCAGGTTAGGGGGCTCATCCTCACCGGACCCTGGACCCCAGGCCAGCCCCAACAGTGTTCAGGGTGCCACCCCCTTCACTTTTCCTTTAACACCCTTTTCCTGAGCAAGACCCACATTAAGGGTTTAGGGGTCTTTGTAAGCTAATGAGGAAACAGTTCTGACACAGCCAGATGCACCTCTCTCCCTCCCTAATTGGCAAAGGCCACCCTAATTCTGAGACTCAGTCAATGTTTTGGTTGGTTTTGTTAAACTGTTCCTCTCTCCCTCAGCAGAGAGTGTCTGTCTCTGCCTCTGTCTCTGTTTCTCTGACTGTCTCTCTGTCTCTGTCTCCTGCTCGCTCTCTCTCTCTTTCTTTCTCCTGCTCTCTCTCTCTCTCTCTCTCTCTCTCTCTCTCTCTCTCTCTCTCTCTCTCTGTCTGTCTCAGCAGAGCTTAGGGGATAGTGTCCTGCCTCTGCCCCATCCTGACTGTGGGACCTTGGCTCAGTCCCTTAATTTCTCAGTCCCCTAGTTAACTCTCTAAGACTAACTTGCCTCCTCCCTGCCAAAAAAGTGCTGACCAGTTTTCTAACCTGGGTGTCCCTTTTATTGGTGAAATCACCAATGATGGCCCTATCCCTCTCTCCTTTTTCTTATCCTTTAGAAGCTCAGTAAGGGGAGTGGAAGGGAGACATTCAGAAATGCTAATATAAAAACTAAAGACAAAAATAAAAATAAGAAAACAAAAATAGAAAAACCCTCTCCCAACAATGTGTTTTCCAAAGTTTAGAGCACTTAATGACAATTTCACAGTTAGGAACCAAATGGAATCAAGAAATTAACTTCTCTGGACCTCAGTTTACCCATCTTTAAAAATGAGGCATTTGGATTAGATCAGTGGTTCCCAACTTATGGGTCTCAGACTCCTGGCAGTCCTTAGAGAACTTACCAGGGTCCGTCTCACTAAATGACTCAGTAAAAGAAATAAGCAAACATACGTTCCATAGACTAAATAAATATTATGTCACTATATATATATATATAATATATATGTATGTATATGTACATATATATGGCTGTTTTACAAATGCAGGTAGATGCTGCTGTGATTAATAAAATATAAATTCATTTAAAAGCAATAATTTTTGCCTTTTAAAAAAGTTTTCTATATATTTTGCTTGACTTCCATGTGTTGCATGGAATATCATACTGCTTGCCTTCTCCATGGGGAGGGGAGGGGCAGGAGAGGGAGAGAATTTGGAACTCAAAATAAAAAAAGAATGTTAAAAAAAAAAGTGGAGGTTTTTTTCCTAGTAGAACTTCCTCATTCTATAAATGGGGAAAATAAGAGAGAATATGAATTGCCTGTGGTCACTCACAAAGCCACAGTACCAGAGGCGAGACCAGAACCCCAGTTCCCTGGCTTCCAAGCTGATTTGCACTGCATACTGATTTCTCAGATCACAATCAGAGAAATCCAGAATTTTAGTGTTAGAAAGGTTCTTAGAGATCATTTAATCCAACTTCCCTCATTTTCTGGAAAATGGGAGCTCAGAGACTTGGCCTGATCCCCGCCTCACCCCAGTACATCATAGTACTCTATCCCTCTTGAAATCACTTCCTATCACTTCTGTCTATATTTATCTGCGTCCCTCATCCTATGGAAGCCCCAACCCTCCAGTGAAATGCAAGCTTCCTGAGGGTTTCATTTTTTATTTTTGTACCCCTAGCACCTTACACGGTATATTTCCCTTACAACTGTGTAATTTTGGGTAAACCACTCAACCTTCTGGGACCCTCTCCTCATCTGTAAAATAAGGAGAAGTTCGGCCTGATGGTGCTCTTATAAGCTGTAGACTCTCACACTAAGATACATAGCAAGTACTTATGTTTGAAGGACTGAGTTGAAGGGAGTTGACCCAGCTATCATGGCTGGTTAGTGCTCCAGCAAGGAGTATTGCCTCCATCTCCTGACTCCGGAGGAGCCCAGCGTACTTTCTACCACTCTCCGTCCTCCTCCTTCTACTACACTCAATCTCATGGAGTTTTCCAACCAAGGCTTATTTGGGAAGAGAAGTAGGTGGCCTAAGGGGTCCGAGCTATGAGGGTCACGAGAGTTCCTAAAGCCAATTCTTGGAGTTCTTGGAGAAGAGAACCAAGTACTGTAGGGAGAAATTCAGCCAGGACTCCTCCGGTCTGACTTGCTCCCAGAGTGGTAACAAGTATTTTGGTCCCAGGGCTGGGAATGAGTAGCCATAAACCCTCCCTCAAGTCATCTTTGTAATTTGTTGTGTAAAAATGATGAAAGCAATTTAGAACAATTTAATTGAGCAGGGAAGGTAATTAGGAATCAGAGTTGCTTCTATGATGCTTAAGGCATACATGAACTGAAGGTCTTTGCCTTGCGAGCCACTTGTAGGGGCCTGAGACCTCATTGTTGCTGGGAAGCAAACACTGTAAAGGTGAGTGAATATTATTTTCTTTTGGTTATACATATTACTGTTGTTGTTCAGTCATGTCCAAGTTTTAGTGACCCCATTTGGGGTTTTCTTGGCAAAGACACTGGAGGGGTTTGCCATCTCCTTCTCCAGCTCATTTTACAGATGAGGAAACTGAGGCAAACAGGGTAAAGTGACTTGCCAAGGATCATACAGCTAATAAGCTCTGAGGACACATTTGAACTCGGGTCTTCTTGACCCCAGGCCTGGCACTCTCTCCAGTGCACCACCTAGATGCCCTTCATACACATATACTTCCCCCTCAAAAAATATGACTTCTAAATATCAGTGCCCTGGAGCGTAGCTCCTGTTGCCCCACCCAAGTTATAGTCTTACATGCTCTCCATAGCTCACCCTAACCATATATCCTGAATAGTACAACTACTATTATATGGCAGTCTCTGACTCTTTTTTTTTTAAATGTTAAAGGGGCTCCTCCTACTCAAAGATTGGGAATCACTGAACTAAATGATTTTCCAGTTCTAAATCTCATGGCAACCTCCTATGACTGAACCTTACTTGTTCGCTGAACCCATAATCAAAATCAATCTTACTGTACCACACCAAAATATAAGCCAAACAACTACCACATACGCAGGAAGCCACTTTGAAATGAAGCCAAGCCCGCTCTTTTTAGATGGTCTGTTAAAGTAGAACCTGAGCAGGAGGAGCTCTTTTGGCCAGACACCAAAGGAGGAGTCTCTGATCTATTGGACCACAGAGCTGGGCATCTGGGAGGATGGCCCTTGTCCAGCAGCTCAGGGCGATCCCCTGGCCACTCCTGTTAAACTTCCACATCCTTCTTCATTCTCAAATGAGCCATCGCTGAGTGGCTCCTAGGTGCCTAGCACTGTGCCAGGCATTGTGATGAAGAGAAGGGCACTATCTCTTCCCATAACTAACCTACAGTCTCATTGGGGAGGCTAGTTTTAACTGGAAATGGTTAAATGCCAGGGTCTTTCCTCTTTAACTCAGATTCCTGTGATTCAGAATCTGTCATATCAGATTTCCTGGCCTAAATTTGTCTTTTCCTTGGAAACTAAAGTGGGTGAAGTGGACAGCGGAAGGCCAGGGAATTCCAAGTGGGATGGGCTTGGGATTTCAACAATGAATGTGTTCCCTATGGACATTCTTAGTCTATTCATTAATGCCTTTATAGGATTCTCCCAAGTTTCTTCTTCCTCTTTCCCTGGAGTCTTCCCTCCATGTCCTAGATGGAGCATTTCTTTCCTGACTTGCCCTAGCTAAGTGAAAAGGAAGAAATCCATTCCCCACCCTCCCCTTAGGGGGAAATAACTACATGTAGGTCGCAGCACACACCCATGGGGCTGGAGCACACTCCTCCCCACCCTGGCAGCCAGGAGAACAGGGAGCTGAGCTTCCCCGCTGCAGGATGCCATTTTGATGGGAGGGCAACCCTGCCATCCGTCCCCACTGTCCACCTCCAGGGCTCCTCCTTTCTCTTCATCTTCCACCCTTTATTCCCAGTGGGATCTCTCCCCTCCCCAATGGCTGCCCAACTCTCTACTTGCCTGAGAGCCTCCTGCTGTTCGTAGCTGGCTCGATCTTCCAGTAGGTGACTGGTCAGACAACTTTTGGGTAAAGTTGGTTTCCTGTGAGTCAGAAGGGAGGGGCCTTGGTGTGGTTCAGGGGGCGGGGGGACTGGATCTCTCATTGCTTCACAGAGAAAGGGCGCTGGCCCCGGGTCCTAGCTCTCTCCCTTCTGGACCTGAGTGACCTAGGACGGCTTCTAATCCTTAGCATCCTGCAGGACCTGCCTCAAAGAGCAAGCCTTGACTTCCTCCGTCCGGGTCTGGAGAATTGTTTGTTAGCACTCTCTCCTTCCTCATCTCAGACCACGAATGTTTCACCTCCCCAGTACAATGTAAGAGTCTGGAGAGCAGAGACTGTTTGTCATGTTATTGTGATCCCCAACACAGTGCCTCGAACACAGCAGGCAGTTAATAAATGCTTATTCAGTTCAAGTGGGCTTGAATCCCCTCATCCATAACATGGCTTTGCGGGGTTGTTGTCAAAATTAGAGGAAGGCCGGTTAATTAGGGAGAACATTATAGAAATTAAGAAGGGATGATTATTATGCCAACTTTCACCCCGATTGTCTCCTGACCTCACAACTTCTCTTCCTCTGTTGATGGGGATGGGGAATAAAGCCATTATTCTATAATCATGAGATTTAGAACTGGAAAAAGTCCTGAAGAGATCATACGTAGCACAGTGCCTGGCATACAGTCAGTACTTAATAAAGATGTGTCATCTGACTAATGCAGCCCCCTCATTTTACGGAGGGTATCATGGTCCTTGTGTTCCTTGCCAGATAAGGAATTCATGCAGCATGGTCCATCACAGAGTAATGGAATTATCAGCAAGGTTTGGATTCAAATTTTCCATCTCATACTTAGTTGCATGACACTGAGTGAGTCACTTATCCTCAACAACTCCCTTGGACTCATTTACTAAGCCCTAGGGATGGGTTGAGATCTGCCTTAGTAGAGAGCTGGCCTCTCCTTCCTGCATCTACATCCAGGGTCAAAAAGGGGCATTACGACCCTCAGATCCAAAAGTTCTAGGCCCCCATTTCTCCCAGGGGTGGTGATAGTTCTGACTGCTGAGACTCAGCCCTGGTCCTCTCCTCCATTCCTACTTGAGGCCTGGCAACCATCACTAGTTGTTGGCACAGATTCAAGGGGCTTTGTAGGGTCCATTCCAGTGTCTCTCTCTCCACCCCATGTGTGTATTTATATGTATATGTATATGTATATGTATATGTATATGTATATGTATATGTATATGTATATGTATATGTATATGTATATTATATGTATATGTATGTCATCACAATGACTGAAGTGAATTGTAGAAGAAAGAAAATCAGAAGGTTCTTTCACAGATGTGAAAAAAATCCAGATTCTACTGGCATATATGATGGCCACTTGCTTCTCTTTTGGTTACTACTAGTTGTTTGCATTTTGTGCATTCATTTATTCTTCTTTCTTTCTTTCATACATTCATTCAACATTTATCAAGACCACTGGAGCTTGGAGCTATAACCAGCCACTTAACCATCATGCCACTTAAACTTCACAAAACAGGTCCTCAAATGAGTTTCTCAAGACAAATTCCATTGGTCTGGAGAGGGGAAAACAACTGGGTTGGGCTGGGGCTGAAGGAGTTAGCCTAGGTGTGGCCAGTGGGGAAGGAAGAAAGCTGTCCACTAACTTCCTACTTTTAACTAATGATACTTGCTACCTAGAGAGGTCCCTAGGGGTAGAGGAGAGAGAAGTAGGGAGGTTCTAAGCTCAGTTGTTTTTCTCTCCTAAAGGGCTGGCCATTAGTGCTCTCTGAATGTTGATGCTGTGTTCATCGTGCTCTAGTTACAACTCTTTGGGGAAGATATTGAGGGGTACAGTGGAAAGAGAACTGGAGTTGGAGACAAAACTTGGATTCGAGAGTCAATGTACATAGCTAGCTTTATGACTATAGGCCAAGTCACGTCACCCTTGGAGCTTCTCAAATAATCAAATACTCAAACTGATTTGCTGTCTTATCAATGTGGATGTCTCCTCTGTTGACCAGGATGGCAACTTATCCCTGCCTGCTGGATCTGTGTGACTCTCATCCGTATCCTCCCACGTGTTCCCCACAGGGGGTTTACCCAACTTGCCAGGGATCCTTCCTTAATTTCTCTGAATGTTGAAAAGATGCCAGCAAAGCACATGGTTTGTCCGCCGGTCTCACCACATGACTAGCCTATCCTTTTTGATTCCACATTTCTCTTTATTTCAGTTCTTTCTCATAGTTCCTTATTTGTTACATAACACAGCTTGTTCATACCCACCAGGCACTTCCCCGTGGCCTTCTGAGGGATATTCATTTATAATTCTCTAAAGACTAAAATGTTCTGTGACTTGTAGCTACACCATCTACAGCGACCCGGGTATTAAGAAGATGTGCCTTTATTTCCAAGAGAAGTTTGTAGTCATTAAAAGAGTTTTGTAATCTCCCAAAGGCAATCCATCCTACTCTTGTCTTCCTGTCTGATTTTGGGTCCATTTGATCAGTCAGTCAATAAATACCATGTGCCTACTGTGTGCCAAATGTGGTTGTTGATTTGAATTGTCTGTTCAAGAAGATAATGAGGATGCGGTCTATGGATCATCCATCTAACTCGTGCCACAATCTGGACAACGGCAGGCATTCTTCATCTACTTGGCTTTTCTTGGGACTGGCCAGGCCAAGCTCTGCTGAGACATTACAGATCTCTTCCAGGAATCTCCGCAGTAATTCAAGATTTGATGCGACCAGCCAGCAGCTATCTACAAACGGTAACAACTGGTGCATTTCACCATCCATAGGAAATGCCTCTTCAACATGGACTCAACTCTAAATCTTCTCTATCACAGAGATGAACACCTCTGGAAAGCACATGATAATTATCATCAAACAAGGTTCTTTCTGTTGTTAAATTTGTCAAAGAATCGTGAATAATTTTGGATTAATACAGCCTAAGGCTTTTTTCAGGCCTTTAAAATCTTCTCTTCTCTTAGACAGCTGTCTTGTGAATCAACCCCTCCATATACTCACAACCAACCAGTCAACAAGCAGTTATTAAGTGCCAACTGTTTGCTAGGCTCTGGGGATACGAAGACAAAAATGAAAACAGCCCCTGCCCTCAAGGAGCTTATATTTGCTACTCACCTCCTAGAAGAAGTGATAAGACTCAAGATGTCAAATGAGACATACACTTTTTTGATATGGACAACAGGAGAATTTATTTTGATTGGCTACATATGATGAGAGATAAAGATAGTGAGAAAGAAGAAGAGAAACCTCTTGGTAAATGGTGGTGAATGGTATGCTTTTTTTCAATACAATGTGAGGCAAGGACTCAGTTGACAGGGTGTTGGAAGGTGCTTGAGAAGAGTTTTCCAACTATTGTGGTGGTGAATATACCCCGTTTGCTAAGGAAAAGTAGAATGATTGCCCTGTGGTGGTGAGGGCCCAGCTGAAATTAGATAACAAATTTGTGGTGGACCCAGTCAGCACAATGTCATTCTTTCCTCCAGCTCTGGATAGCAACATGTGAGCAGGATAGAAACAGTAAGATGGTAGGAGGTTGGGTAAGAGTAAGGGTAAGTCTTAGCAAGGTATGGATAAGAAGGGAAGGGATTTTAGAGGAGAGGATATTGTAGAGTTGAGCTGGTTCACCGAGAGGTTGAGACTGGGAAGAGAGGAGAGTAGAGCCGGACAAGGGGAGTGATGGCCTGAGAAAGTACTAAGGGGTGGAGAGATTGAAGCTCATGATGATGACAAAGAACAGGCTTAGGGGTAAAGTAGGGCATAGTAAGGCATTAAGTTGAAATTACGATAGATTTTGATCAAAGGAATTTCAGTATTCTTGAACATGGAAGTGGAAGATTAGTGAGTAATTCTAAGATGAAGGGTATGACCAGATTTGTGAGGTGGAGTGGAATAGGATGTGGGATTTGAGTAGATTGGGGAACTGAGTAGTTAAGGTAATTGAGGGTATCTCTAGACATCCCTAGAATGAGAGTAGGAGTTGTAGTTGAGAGGAAGACTATGATCCAGGCACTGAATTCATTGAGGAAATAAAGAAAATGTCCTAAGGTTAATAGATAACGGCCTCCAGAATCTGGAATGAGAGCTAAATTTGGACCCAAACTCATAAATTTCAAAGAAGGACAGAATGGTGGCAGTAGAGGATAAGTCTGGAAGAGGCAATAGGGAGCAAAGAATATCTTGACCTTCTCATCATGCCAAGTGACTTGAAGGATATGAAACAAAGAGCAGCCAATTCAAGTGTGGTAGGAAGGCTGAATTTATAATCTCAAATATAATCATGTATATGTTTGAATGGTTTGAAATCACAAGGTATGACAGATTGTCTAAGTAGAAAGCAACAAAATATTTATTTAGGCCCCACCGCAGCAGATCCGCGAACCAGCCTCCCCATTCTGACATCTTGACAAAAAGACTCCAGGCCCAGAAAGCCCGCCTCACAAGAGTAACCAGGAGGCCACAGAAAAGCAAGATAGTATTTAGCCAAATCATATTTACTGGCCTCAAGTCCTTGCTCGCACTCCTGGGTCTACACATGGGTCAGCTCTGCTTCCGCAGCTTCCTGCTTCCGCAGCTTCCTGCTTCAGCTTCCA
>JAQQSZ010020749.1:0-10072 GCA_028646595.1 Phalanger gymnotis
ACTCCTGCTCTGATCAGCCACTTAATTCCTCCCACCAAGTGGGCCTGGGGCCAAAAGCTACTGCATCTGTAGTTCTAAAGCTGCCCCACCTCCACTGCCCCAGGGGTGGTGGCTGAACCGGAAACTCAATCCGCAGCTTTTCCCACTAACCTTTTCTGTTGTCTTTGCTGTTTGTGGGTTGTGAGGTCTGGTAAATACTACAGCTCAGTAATTCAGGACGCTAAGGCACTCTCCTTTTGGCTCCTGGTCTGGTCGGTCTGCGCCGTGCATGCTGGGCTCTGCTGGGCTCAGCTCCACTTCCCTCAGCTGGGAGCTGGGAGCTCCATGTGGGACAGATGTTACCCAGAGACCATCCAGGCTGTCCTGGGTTGGGGCCCTGCTTCCCTCTGCCACTTCGTGGGTTCTGCAGCTCTAGAATTGGTTCAGAGCCATGTTTTCATAGATTTTTGGAGGGACTTGGTGGGGAGCTCATGCCAGTCCCTGCTTTCCAGCCGCCATCTTGGGTCTGCCCCCTATCTCCTTTCCCTTTCAATATCCATTCAACCTGGAACCCAACCATACTGGTCTACTTGCTCTCCTTTGGAAAGAGCACCCTGTCTCCTATTTCCATGTGTTTACATTGGCTATTCTGTATTCTTTGAGTGCTCTTCCTCCTCACTTTCACATCCTTGTTTTCCTGGCTTTCTTCACTACTCAAATCAAATCACTTTTCCCATCCCTCTACATGTTAATGCCTTCCACTTTGAATAGCCCCTATGGGATGACCTCCCTTCTACTCTGTATACATCTGTATTTGTAACTAGTCTGTTCTTTGTACTTAGTTATTTACATGTTATCTGGTCCATTGAAATGTTGGCTCCTCGTGGGCAGGCAACTATTTTCACCTTTTTTGTGTGTCTCCAACTTTTAGCACGGTACATGGTACATAATAAGAATTTATTTTTTTTTATTATTGATTTATCCCTATTCTCCCACGAAGGCTCCCATACCTATATAGTTAACCCTGATCTTCTTCTTGACTTCCAGTCTCATATTACCAACTGAAAAATGAGAAAAATGAGAACAAAAAGTGAGGATCAGACGAAATAATATGTGTAAAGCACATAGCAAAGTGCTTGGCATATAGTAGGTGCCTAATAAATGCTTGTTTTCTTCTCCCCTCCCACTCCCAAACACATTTTACATTTCGAGCTGGATATTCCAAACACATCTCAACTTTGAAATGTTCTGTTCATTACTTTTTCCCACAAGTCCACTCCTCTTCTTTCCTTTCTTATTTTTGTTGAAGAATCATACTATCCTCTTAGTCACTCTGATTTACAACCCTAGGGTGTTCCTAAACTCTCTCCATCCCTAGGTATCTGATTAGTTGCCAAGTCTTGTCAATTATAGCTCCATAACATTTCTCATCTCTGTTCTTTTCTTTTAAATCACATGGCCACTCCTTTATTTCAGCTCCTTTTCACTTCTTGCTTGGACTGATTAAAATTGGTCTTCTGGCCTTAAGTCTTTTTTATTTCCATCTTTCTAACTTATTCTCAGCATCATTACAAAAGTTGTATTTCTAAAACACAGGTCTGACTGTATCACCACCTGGCACAACAAACTCCTCTGCCTCCCTATTACACATGGGATCAAATATAAAAGCTTCAGTTTGGCATTTAAAGCCCATCACAATCTGGCTTCAACCCACCTTTTCAGCTTTACTGTTATTCCCTTTTCTTAAAACATGACATATGACTTACAACTGTCATGCCTTTGCTAAGAATTTTCTCCATTCCTAGGACACAGTCTCCTAATTTCTACCTCAGACCCAATTTCCTTCAAAATTTGGCTCAAGTGCCACCTCTTAAATCAAATCTTTCTTCAACCTTCCCAGATGCTAGTGTCTTTCTTCTTTAAATTATCTTGTATAATTTTGTGTATGCTTATGTTGTTTCCTCCAATAGAATGTAAACTTCTTGAGGGCAGGAATTATTTAATTTTTTTTCATATCTATGATTCATTGGGAAATACGTAGAAGATATATATATATATATAATATATTATGTATATATGTACATATCTATGTATATCTATGTATATATATGGAGAGAGAGAGAGAGGGAAAGAGAGAGAGAGTATAGAATATAGAACCTAGAATAGAAGAATAAATGCTTGATTGAGAGTGAAGCTAGAATTTGAATCCAGGTCCTTCAAATCCAAGACTTCTAATCCAATGCCCTTTTCACTCTATCATAATGCCTGGGTTAGTGCTCTTCGTACCAACCGCCCTTCAGAAGAAAATAGCTCAAGATGGTGCATTGAAATTTTGGAAGGAAGGATTCTGAATTTGTTCTAAGGGACCCATATAATAAAGGCTATGGAAAATTGATGCCTTCTAACCCCATGTATAGATACATTTAGTATCTGGACTGGTGAGTGAAATTTCCTCCTTTTATAGCAACATGGAATCGAGTAGTAAATCTTCTCAAGTTTATTGTACATTTTTCCAAATGGGAGCTATCCATTAGGGTTTACAGAACAGCAAGATGGTTGTGGTTTCAAAATCTTAGTTGATAAATGAGAGAAGAGAATGCCAGATAACTTGAGTTATTTCCAGCCCTACCTCAAGAATGTTTATCCAAATATTAAAGAATCAAAGAGGCTTTGGTCTTTATAGCTATACAAAAGCCACCAGGAAACAAACAAGAAAGTAATGAAACAAACAAACAAACACAAAGAGATCCTGTTCTTGAAAAGTCCTGAGGATAATTTCCTAGATAACCATGCACAGTAGTTTATTGTACATGGCTTATTGCAAGCATATTCTATTAGAGATGAAACGAAAAATAGATATCCCAACCTTGTTGTAACTTGGTAATGAAAAAATCTAACCTCTAGCAAATGATGGGCCAGGCCAGCTGAACATGAAAAGGAATGGAGAAATTGAGTCTGAACAATTAAGTAAGTTCATTCTTCACCACTACACTTGCTCAGGATTTCAAAAGTAGATTTTGCTTCTATGAACATTTGCATAGTAAAAAGAAAATGGTAAGCTAATGTTCATCTGCTCCAAGAGATGTCTAGAGGTCCAGGTTAAAGTTCATCAGTGATTATTAGCAAATCAGTGAATCAGGATCCTCAGAAAAGTCTGTTTTAGCTTATTATGAAACCTAGATGGCTGAGGATGTGGGTTCCTCTGAATACTTTAATTGAAAGTAGCTGAAGAGGAATAAGTGATATTAAAAAAAACTCCACAAACCTTTGCAAATCATTAAATGAACAAGCTCTGATTAATTTCAATTAATATTGGAGCTCAGCAGATGCAAAGCTTTAGACTTTGGTTCTGTGCTTTTGGTAACTGATTTTCAATTATTTTTTCTAAAGATTATTTACCTCTTGATTTTGTTTCCTTAAAGCCTGAGTCTAAATATTACCAATAAGCTCACAAATTCTCTAGACTCAAAATCTGCGACTGTAGACTTTGTATTTATGCAAATAATTTTTATCATATTATTTTAGGCTTTCTCAACAGCAAGGCCAATAGCAGTAGTTTACATTTTAGTAAAGCTTTATGGTTTGCAAAGCCTGTATACTTAGCATATCTCAGTTCACTTTTAAGCTTTAATAACTTCATTGACATCTCTCTCTATATATTATAACTCTATCTACCTATCTATCTGTCTATCTATCTGTCTCTATCTACCCTTTTTAGTTTTAGATCTATTATACTTTCTCATAGCTGGCACTGATATAGCACTGGACATGTTATCTCTAATGATCCTCATAATCCTATGATGTGGGTGCTATTATCATCCCTTGTTCACAGATGAATAAACTGAGGCCCAACAAAACTTAAGTGACTTTCCCTAGGTCAGACATCTAGCCAGTGTCAGACGTAGGATTTGAACCACATTAGAATGAGTAAACTGAGGCCTAAAGAAACATAAGTGACTTTCCCCAGAGGAGCTATTTTTTTTCCTCCAAGCCCAACATTCTAAGTCTAGACACATGTCTATTGTGGCTGGAGTATTCAGAGAAGGAATGATGTAGACAGAAATAAATTAGAAGATGAGGAGCCTGTCCTTAAGGAACTAGAGTTCTGTCAGAAGAGAAAAAAACAAACAAACATGAAATAACTTGCAAAGAGGCCTAGTCTACTGGAAAATGCATGCAATATTTATTAACTGTGTGAACTTGTGCAAGACTTGAAAACTTTCTAAGCCTCAGTTTACTCATCTGTGAAATCAATATAATCATATTTGAACAAAGATGGAATGAGATAGTATATATAAACTGTCAGAAGTTATATATAAATGTAACTGACTATATTTGTAAGTACTACTATTTGATTCAAATCTTTGAGATTTTTAATTTCTATTACTGATACACATTGCAACCCCTCTCTACCTTAGTAGATGTAGATTAGTGTAGTGGCAAGAGTACTGGATGTAAAAGAATGAGATCTGCCTTTGAATCTACTGGTATTAGCTGTATGACATTCGAGTCTGAGTGCTAGGTTCCTTAGCTATAAAATGGGCATGATGATATGTACACTGATTCCCTCATAGGGTTCTTGTTGGGAAAGTGCTTCCTTCATAATCCTTGTGTAGTAGGAAGGCCGAATTTATAATCTCAAATGTAATCATGTATATGTTTGAATGGTTCAAAATCGCAAGGTATGAGAGGTTCTCTAAGGAGAAAACAACAAAAAATGTATTTAGGCCCCACCACAGCAGATCCATGAACCAGCCTCCCCATTCCGACATCTTGACAAAAAGACTCTAGGCCCAGAAAGCCCTCCTCACAAAAGTAACCAGGAGGACACAGAAAAACAAGATAGTATTTAGCCAAATAATTTTTACTGGCCTCAAGTCCTTGCTCGCACTCCTGGGTCTACACATGGGTCAGCTCTGCTTCCGCAGCTTCCTGCTTCCACAGCTTCCGCTTCCGCTGTAGTTGTCTCTTGGCTCACCTTTCCTTGCAGCCGAGCTTCTGGCATTCTCAAGCCCCACCTCAATGACCAGAGACCATTGGTTCCTGAGTTGGCCCCTCTTAAGTCATCAATCTGCACCCACACAGGTTTCACACCTGATAGGGCTTTGGGCCTGGGGCTTAGCACTTAACAGCTGAAAGTACTTTCACTCAAAGTAAACAAAAGCCATGCTAAGGAGACAATTTTGCTTAACAACACACCTTGAGGTACTAGGTTATTGTGAGGTATTGTTGCCATTGTAGCCAAAAGAATTCATCACTGGGAGGTAACTCTCTGATAATCAACATCTCTGAATTTAGTCTGGTCTTCAGATGACAGATATGCAATCTGATGTCTAGGTCATATTCAAAGTCTTTCTAGCTTGGTGTAACCTGCCAGAGTTTATGTTCTCTTAGTACTGTCTTTTTGGAATCAGAATTATCACACTGAATGTCCTGTCCCTGGGTCTTTGCAAAGACCTGGAATGAATTTCATTTTTATCTCCATCTATTAAAATCCCTAATTTCTTTTAAAGCTAAACTCATATTGTTTTCTACGTGGCTTCTTTCCCCTTTATCTCACTAGATGCTAGTAATTTCCTTCCATATTACCTGGTATTTATTTTATGAGACAGTGGCATTATAGATAGAAAGGTAGTCTCGAAACCAGGAAGACCTCGAGTTCAGATACTACTACCCCTGACACTGACTATGTGACTCTGGGCAAGTGACTTAACCTCTCAGTGCTCCAGAAAACTCAAAGGCTATAAGCTACAGTGAAAGTGTCAATATGCAACACAGTGAATTCTTCAACTGAGAGTTTTCTATGTCATCGAAATCACAGATCCAATCCATGTCCCCTGTTATATCCACTTGCTTATTATAAATGCCTTGTAATACTCAAATGAGTCAGTAAGCATTTATTAACAACTATTATGTGTTAAGTACTATGGTAAGTGCTAAGGATATGGAAAAGCAAATGACAGTTCCTGCTCTCAAAGAACTAATCATTTATGCAATTGTCTCCAATGTTAAAGTAAAAGCTACTTGATGGTAAGAACTGTTTTATTTCTATCTTTGAATATCCATCAGCTAGCACAGTGTGTGGTACACAGTAAGCCTTTAATAAATGTTTGTTGATTGATTGCTTGGTTCGACACAATTACCAGGAAGTCCCTATCAAAATAGTCCAATGGTGGGAGTTGATCTGTTGAATTGGGAGGTTCATGGAATTTCCCTTTCCCATTCAAGGTGCCTAAATTTACTGAATGCTTCGGCAAAGTTCGCTGCTCTATTTATCTGGTTGAGGAACACTAAAGTCTTTTCTAAAGGAGTTTATGCTTGCCAGTTAAAAAATGATCATTGGTCACAGAGTATTCCTACGGGTCTCATAAGCTTTTTTGGCCATGGGCAGGAAAGTGAAACACAACAGGAGTGGGAAAGAGCTTTTGAAACTACTTGAAAAATATAAGGAAAATCTAATTCTGTGTTAGGTGAGTATTTCTTTTTGGAAAGTACTAATGATAAAAAGGTGGATTTTTTTTACCCTTTAAAGAATCATAATTATGAAGTCTGATGTAATCTTTTCTGGTTTGGGTACAGAAAATACAGATCCTAGGCGAGATATTTTTCTCACAAATAAGGAAAAGCATATCCCAATTGAAAGATGAGTTTGAGAGTAATTGCTTAGTGACTGACATTAGATCACTCATCATCCATTTTTATGAACAATTAAGTACAAGGATGAGATGAAAAAGATTTATGAAAACATCTTGAATTCCTTAAGGCTGAAAACATTTTTAAGACTGGATCTGCTTTAGCTTGAGCAGTTATTTCAAAGACCTGAAATTTTCTCCATGGTGTTCTAATTTCAGAACACTAATTCACTTTCCCTGTCCAAGGCAATTGCTCAGCTTCTATAGCCCTCTGGGTGAGACAGTTTTTTTTTTTCATATGCACAAAAAATAAGCAAAGCCTCATCTACTTAATGTGTGAGATGATGCCTTGTTTTATTTCTAGCTGTTGTTTTAATTAGCTTTATGAAGTTGTCTTGTCATGAGAGGTCTTAATTCATAATGGTTCTTTGGAATAAGAGTTTTGTTTTTAAGCAGTGGTGCTATTTAAGTGGCTGTGTGTGCTGGTGTTTATTTACATGGTTGATCTAAATAAAAAGGCAAGCCCACTTACTGAAAGCCTCTACTATCCACAGCCATGCCTCTCTAAGAGAGAAGGGAGGAGAAGAAGGCTTCAGTAGGGCCCTAAATGAAGAGTTACTCTCTACAGCTGTGCTTTCCCCTTCTAAGAATTCCTGCAGCTGTGTGGGGGCTACAGAAGGGTGGAAGGAGGAGAGAACTGATGACATTCATCTTGGGTGAGTGGGCACCACTGTCTATATACTTTAAAAGAAAAGAGATTAGTAATTGTAGTTCCTATTTGAAGATGTGATCAACTGCTGTGCCACTTTGGAATCCATGTCAACGCAGGTGCAGCTCAACCCAGTGGGCATGCCCTTGGCAACATGCTCTGGATCCCTGCTGATAAATGTAGTTAGAGGGGCGGTTTGTCTCTAAATGTGGGCCAGGGAGCTGAGAACATCTCTAAATAAACTCTCATTCTAGTTAAGGATATCCCAATTTAGAGGGATAAGGATGAGGGAAACTGGAGACAAACTAGCAAATCAGCCTATTTGGGAGAGTGAGAAGATAGGAACAATTCATATTTTTGTAATGTCTTACCCTAGATGCACTAGGGCCATCAATTGACAGAAAAATTTGTTTGGTGCTTTGCTGTATTCTTAAATTCCAATCCTTCTGGTCTGAGACTTAAAAGGTACTTTTGCTGGTTACCTGGTGTGATTGATAGTATACATATAATTTATTGCTTTTTTCCAGCTCAGTGAAGATCAAGTGACTTGCTTCTTGTAAGTGTCTGAGGTGGGATTTGAACCTTTGTTTCTTGCCTCTAGGCCCAGCCTTTTCCTCATAATGCCAAGATATATAACAGAAACAGTTTTGTAGCTTGGCATTATGGGGAAAAGACTGTACAATGAGGGGGTCACACTAGATGGACTCTGAAAACCCTTATAGATCAAAATATATGATCCTGTGAGTTGCCAGTAATTGGTTATAGAGAACAGGATGTACAAAAATCTAATCAAACAATCAACATTTGTTAAGCATCTACTCCTGCCAGGCACTGTGCTAAGCACTGGTGATACAAAAGGAGGCAAAAGATAGTCCCTGCCCTGAAAGAGCTCAAAATTTCATGAGAGACAATGTGCAAAAAAACATATACCAACAAGTGATATACAGGATAAGTAGGAAAATAATTAATGGAGGGAAGACACTTAATTAAAAGGGGTTGGAAAGACTATTTGGTCAGGTGATGGAGAACCAGATGGAATGCATGAAGCCTGGCTGGTAATACAATTGAAGAACTGTTTGCATGGTGATAAAATAAAATAAATATTGACTGTGGTGGCCATAATTGTAACTGCATTTACTAGGGGAGGCTGAAGCTGGTCCATTTCTTCAGCTCAGGAGTTTTGAAGTTTGGAGCTCTAATCTGGTTAAGTTGATCAGGTGTTCATGCTAAGAAAGTCATCAGTATGGTGAGCTTCTAGGAGGGACTGTGATATGGAGAATAAAAATAGTCCTTCCATAGCAATTAGATTTAGTTTTTTTCTGGAGAGTGAACATGTGTATAAATTAATATTCAGTTGTAACTTGAGAAGGAAGACAATACTGCCAATCTGGGTGGGATGCAATCAAGGAAGATTATTTGAAGGTGGTGTCTAAGCTCAGCCTAAGTAAAGTATATTCCAGGCATGGAAGAAATCTTGGGTAAAGAGAAAGAGAGCAGGAAATAATATCTTGAATTTGGAGAACAACTAGTGATCTAGTTTGGCAAGATTGTAGAGTGTATTTATGAAAGAGAATATTGTGAAACAAGGCTGAAAAGGTAGGTTAGAATCACACTGTAAAATAAAATCCAGAATGCCATGTTAAGGAGTTTACCTTTTGCTATTGAGGCATTGGGCAGCCATTGTAGGTTTTTGAGCATGTTGATGTCATGAGACTTGTCTTAGGAAGATTATTTTGCCATCTGTGTGAAAGATGAATTGGATAGGGGAGTGAATAGAGTCAGGGATGTCAGTTGTTGTTGAGTTGTTTTAGTCATGTCTAACTCTTTGTGACCCCATTTGGAGTTTTCTTGGCAAAGATACTGGAGTGGCTTGCCATTTCCTTCTCCAGCTCATTTTATAGATCAGAAAACTGAGGCAAAGAAGGTTAAGTGACTTGCCCAGGGTTACCCAGCTAGTAAGTGTCTAAGGCCAGATTTGAACTCATAAGGATGAGTCTTCCTGACTCCAGGCCTGGGACTCTATTGACTGAGCCACCTAGCTGCCCCAGGGATATCAAACACAAGGTTTTTTACACGGTTCAAGGTGAAAGGTGAGGAGCACATGAACCAGGAAGTGCAACCCTGTGACCAAAGAGAAAGAAATAGATGCTATGAATATTTTGAAAGTAAAATCAACAGGCAGTTGACTGGATAGGAGATGTGAAAGAGAGGGAAGAATCAATCAAAGTTACCTCTGAGGAAGGTGGTTCTAAAGAAAACAATTTTTGTTGAGAATCAGGTATGCGAAGGAAGATCATTAGTTATGGTTTCGATGAATTAAATTCTAAATGCTAATATGTAGCTATTTCCAGCTGACAAATAGAGACACAGAACTGGACCATAAGAAAGAATATGTCTAGATTATGGATTCTGAAGTCATCTTCATAGGGATGATATTTGAGCTCATGAGAGTGGGTATGATGACAAAGTCACATATAGAGACATACAAATAGAGAGACAGTTGGAGATAGTGACAGAGATAGTGATAGATAGTGACAGAGACAGAGAAAGACAGAGAGATGGAGAATGAAAGCAGAGAAAGAAAAAAAATCATGCAAGACAAAACCTCAAGGGTCATCCACACTTAACAGAGAGGAAATGGATTTTGATTTAGAAAAGAAGACAGAAAAAGAGTGATTAGAAAGAGACAACAGGGGGGGTGGAGCCAAGATGGCGGCCGGGAAGCAGTGACTGGCGTGAGCTCCCCACCAAG
>JAQQSZ010020750.1:0-10072 GCA_028646595.1 Phalanger gymnotis
GCTAATTTGTTGCTCTGGGCCCTGAATAAATTTTTTGATGCCTTCTGCTTGGAGAGTTCTGTATACCCAACGATTTCGAACCATTCAGATATTTATATGATCCTTTTTGAGATCATAAATTCGGCCTTCCTACTACACAGGTCTAGGTCTCGGGGCACTATCTAATACCATGGTGCAAAACACAAACAATTGGAGTCAGAGGCAAGAGACATAGGCTTGAATTCCAGCTTCATGACTTACTACCCAAATAACTTTGTGCAAATCGTTGCTTTTTTGGGGCTCAGTTCTTTGTCTCTAGAATGAGGGGATTAGACCATTAAAAACATGTACATCTCTCACGAGTTCTAAATTTACAGATCTTATGAAATTAAATATTGACTAGTTCTGTGGCCATAGAGCAATCATTTTCCTTCTCAAAACTTCTAGTTCTTCAATTAAATGGGGAGAATACCTTACTATCCACCTTGCAGGGTTATTGTGAGGAAAGTACTTTATAAACTTTAAAGTGCTATACAAAGGTGAATTGTTATTAGATTTGCGTTTTGCTTTGACATAAGATGTTACCCATGACCAAGATGTACTTCTTCAAGTCTCATGCCTTTTAATCAGTTTTTCAGGATACAAGTAGGAAGCAAATGCAGAACTTTCTCTCATTTTCATGTTAGAAAATGCGAATTTCAGATACTATTTTCTTGTGAGTATTTCAAAATTGACTGTAGTTACCACAGTTTAAATTCATGCTAATGAACAACTTAAGAATAAATATTGATTTTGACCAGGCTCACATTATTAATTAGAAACATGATTCTGAAGGAAAATTTTCCTGTTGGTATTATTTTAAAATAGGGTTTCTAAATCAATTTGAGTGTCATAGACCATTTTGCAGTCTGGTGAAACCCCTTCTCAGAATAAAAGTTGTTGTCTAATACAATTGAAAGAAATACTAAATTTCATTTTCAGGCAAGTGAAAACAAAGATATATTTTTTCCCATCCAAGTTCATGGACCCCTTGAAATCTATCCAAAAGTTCTTGGGGGTTGAGGGAGGGTGGCCCATGAACTCTAGGTTAAGAATTCTTACTTTAAAATGATATCAGTCATGACCCAGGGAGCCTTTGCCACAATAGGCTTTAGCTCTGAGCTTACATGGATCAGGCTTCATCCTGAGGGGACCCTGTCATGGAGGAGTCAGACTTCTTTTTTCTGTGGTTCATTATCTCCTTCCCAGGGTAACTCTGGGAAAAGCTGTAAAATAAAGCTTAGGTATGGTTCATATATGGAGTCTTTTCAAAGTGCTCAGAACAGAGTATCTTACAGAAAAAAATACTCAGTGTACAATGTATGTACAATGTACAATCAGATATAGAAAAGTTGCTTATTTCACCACAGAAAAGGATTTAAATATAAAGACCTATATACATACACTGACAGGGAACACATAAAATACCTTAAATACTCCATTAAACTCATTATATTCCCTGTTGAAGAAATAGCTGAATGAAGTACTTTGTCTAGTCATTTTAGGGACACCAAAACATCTTTACCAAAATAATTGAAGGTCAATTATATCCTGTCTTTTATTGATTTTTAATTGCTTTCTTTCTAGTACTTAGGCTCTCTCCCTCAAGAAGATTATAAATTCCTTAATACCAGAGACTTATTTTGTGTCCTTACTATAGTGGAGGGGTATGTGTATATATATGTGTGTGTATCTATATATGTATACACACACACACACACACACACATATATAGGTCCTCTATAGCATTTGTTGACAATAAAGTGAAGCCATTATAGAAAAAAATAAGAAATATATACTTGCACTCTTGCAAGTAGATGTTGAAGTAAGGTTGGTTGGTTTGTTTGTTTGGCATATTTCCAAGTCTAAGTTGAAAAATCCCTAAGTAGTCAGTTAAGCCAATTTATATATGCTACTCTATGGCATATGTGGAGCAGATATACATATATATGTTTGTGTGTGTGTGCATGTGTATATCTGTGTGTCTGGATGTTTATGTGTATAAATTACCCTATGAAATGTGTTGATATCTTTATTCACAAAAATGTTTCATTTTTAATATTATGTTAGATCCATTTTATCTATTTTTTTTTTAAAAAATCATAAATTCCTAGATCCCTCCACCAATTTTCCTTAAGCAAACTGTGAATTGCAGTAGGGTTGAAAGATTATATTTGTACTTTTTCTATTTTCTTTTTCAGGTCCTTCTCCTCTCCCAGGTGCTTAGTAAAAGTGATCATGCTTGGGTGCTCTAGATCCTCCTTGTAGTGTCTTAAAAACAAGCTTCCCTTTCTGTCCACATAATCTGGACTCCTTCTGGAACTTCTATTTTGTTCCCAGATACCTGACAAGAAGAAAATGAATGGAGTTTTGCTGACATTTGTGTTTTTCTTCCCTAAGAGGGACTATCTTTGCACCTTGGTTCGTTGCTATCCTTTATTCTCGAAGATGACCAAAATGACATCATTATGTTAGAGTCAAGTTGCAGTATATCCACCTGTGGCTGATCAGAACAATACAAGCTCAGAATGTTATACCACAGGTCAGGCACGTATAGTCCAAGTGAATATTTGGGGTGGAATCTCTAAATTTTCGTATCTTTAGTTTCATTTGAGCTACTTCAATTCTTCATTGCTCATAGAGCATGACACTTGTCTGATGTCAGCACACCATGCTGGATGGTGCTGTGCCAATGTCACCCATATTACACAATCAATTCCAAAGTTCTTAAAACAGACCTTGAGAGTGTCCTTACATTGCTTTTTCCGACCACCATGCGAAGGCTTGCCCATGTGAGTTCTCCATAAAATAGTCTTTTTGGCAAGCATTTGGCATTCAAACAACGTGGCCAACCCATTGGAGTTGTGCTCTGCATGTCATCATGTGGAACACTTTCTCCATAGATTCCATCCTGTACTCATTGCTGTTCCTGAGGTTGCTGTCCTTTGTGTTACTACCACTTTCTTACTTTCAGGTGACAATATTCCTAATTACAACTCTAATTGTTTTCATATGATTTTACTTGTCCCTTGTTACATTCCCTGCTAATTTTATTCTCATTTTCAAAAGGTTAAATACATGCCTTTTATCCCCATAAAACCATCTATTCACCCACCTACTCCCTACCTACAAGCCCACCTTCTAGACCCACATTTGTTCCTGTCTTTTAGTTCCATGAGATATATACCTGGTAACAGGATCAATTGTTCCAAAGCCATAGTCATTTTCTACTCATTTAATTCAAGCTGCTTTTCCAAAATGTGTGGACTAATCACAATTCTGCTGAGGTCATATTGTTACCATCTTCCTAGAGTCAAGAAAACATAATCCATGCTTATTCTTTTTTCAAACTTCTTTGGCAACTTTTATGGTATGCATGCAATCTCAGAGTTGTTTTAATTTGTATTATCTCGTACAATTTGTATATCTCTCACACATACGCAGACACAAAACTTCCCTTTGCTCCATATTTAACTCTTTCTAGTGACAAAGAAAAAGCACAACCAAAACAAGGGGAAAAAACATACTATGTTTATGACCACATCTAATCAGATCATGGGCACAACATTGTCTTCTGGTAAGCTACCTCCTCTTACTTACAGTCAAGAGCCCTGTTTCATTTTCTGTTCTCCATATTCTTCTTTGGCTTTTCAGTTCCTGGGAATGGATTTTCTTTTAGTGGCTTTTTTTCAAATTTGGTGTAGTCAACATCTACAATTATCTTTTGATTCTGATTTTCTTATTCATTATAAGTTCAAAGAAGCTTTCTTATATAACTCTGAATTCTTAGTGGGTTTTTTTTTTTTGCATTTTTGTTACACTACAATATCCCATCACATTCATTTATTTTTTTAAAAGCTGTTTCCTAATCAATGGGCATCCACTTTGTGCATGCTTCTTTGATACAGCCAAAAAAAACACCCTGCTATAAATACTTTGGTATTCTGTCTTTCAGTTCCGTGGTATATGTCCAAAGGCAGGATCAATTGTTCAAAAGGCACAGTCATTTTTACTTGCTTAATTACAAGTTGCTTTCCAGAATGGGTGGACCAATCATAATCCCTCTAAGAGTGTTTTATAGTTGCAACCTTCCTAGAGTGAAGAGAATATAGAATATTCTCAGATTATTCTTGATTTTTTAGACCTTCTTTGCCAAATTGCATAGTACACATGAAGCCTCAGAGTTCTTTCAATTTGTACATCTCACACAATTTTTGATTTGGAGCATATATGGTTATTAATAGTCTGGAATGCCTTTAGTTACTTGTACATTGAGGAATCATTCTTTGGGTTGTACATTTGTGTTATGTTCTGTCATATTTCATTAACGTATTGTCCTGTTCTAGAGGTGCTCTTCCAATTCAGCCTTCATACATATTATTTCAGCCTACCCAGTGTAGTTCTGTGACATGAATGTATTGTGCACTTCCTGATAGCTATAACTAGCTCCCATGCCTCCTATGTCTCACAATTTTCTATACTTACTCTCCTACAACCTCAAAGTTAAGTGGAGAAATTAAAAACCTCTATTACATCTCTACTCTTGAGTCCTGGTCAGGTGTTTCCTGGACCTCTGTGCTATGTCCTCTCCTCAACCCTCTCTCCTCCCCCCCTTCCCCACCCCTGCTGTAATGGGGAGTTACTCTTCTAAATTATCCTGTATACTTATAATGCTGATTTACAAATGGAGGAATAAAGATTTTTCTTTTGCAATCATACTTCACTTCTTCTAGATACTCTCCTTAGAATATTCCTGTGGCTTTTAAAGTCAGTTAAGCAACAATGATTTCCACATATTAATGACCCTATTTCACCTTAGCCACATGAATATAAACATTTCATTCTTTAGATTTTGTTTGCTCTTTGAAAAGTGTAACTCTCTTCTATTTTAATTGCTCAGATCTGTGTTCTTTGGAAAGAATAAGTCAGTCATTTTTTATTTAACACTAAATTATTATCTTTGAAGTTTAGACTCATCTTTGCAGGTTATCAACTCTGGTTTTTTTTTTTCCCCTTTGCAATGCCACATTTCAATGTTCTCATTGATTTCTGTAAACATGGGGTAATCCTTTACTATTCTGAAATATTTCACCTTGGAATTGAAGTTGAATTTTTAACCCTTCTTGCTGACTCAAAAAAAAATGCGTCCCTTCATTTTATAATAGATGTTTTTTGGTAAGACAAAAAATTGGAATTCATTGTGTTGGTATTCTGTGGATTCTCAGAATCTTTACTTTGACATACATGTCCAGTAATTCTAGGCCATTGTTTTAAATAATGTTTTGAAGTACGATAGGTTCTCTTTTTGTGGTGTGGAAGCTAACGATCTATAATCCTTGTATCATCTCTTTGTATTTTACCTCTAAATTTATAATTCCTTTGTTCTTCCATTCTTTTTCTCTTTTCACATTGTTTTATCATTATTTCCTCTGCTTGAAAAAAAGTCATTCTTTTTTATTCACAAAATCTGTTGTGAGAGAGTACCTTCATCCTTTGCTCAAAGTTCTATATTATCTAGTGACGTTTTCTGATTTCTTGTTTGCGGTCTAATTTATCTTTATTTATTTGCCATTTTCACTTAAGTTTTTAATTGTTCTTTTAAACCATGCTGGGAGCTCAAAGACTTATTTGATTTTCATTCTAAGAGGCCTCAAAACTTTATTGTCCTATATGGGAATTTTGACTTAATTGTCCTTTGTGGCAAGGTAATAACAGTCCACTTAGAAGGCCAATTTCTTCATGTCTTTCTTCATTTCTCCTCCTTAGTCAACTTTTTTTGTCTGTTCTCATATCTGATTTAGGTATGATGGCTTTGTTGAAACAATTCTTCATGTCAACTTTTTCCTTTCTAAAGCCCAAACATTGAAGTGATTCTTTTTCAGGACTTTGTAGCTGTTCTCTCTTCTTTCAGAACACCACGGTGGACAAAGTCTGCCGCCCTTAAGGTGGAGGCAGGGGTGATGGGTTGGGACACTACTACAAAGAGCCTAAAAAACAACATTTGGGCCTGTTCTATACCTTTCTCAGTCTCTTTCTTGTAAGCTTTATTATCCTCCCTGACCATGACTTTCATTCTCAATCTGGCCCTAGGAGCTGGTCTGAAGGGGGTTTGGGAATGTTTCTTCAGAACATTGCTAAGAAGGGAGTTCCTAGAAACTTTTACTGGTGGCTATTTCCTCCACTTTTCTCTCACCGTATTTATTGACTATTTATTTCCTTCATGTCAGGACTATACTTTGGGGCCTTTCCTTCCTCCACACTATTCTCCCTGTGTACTAGCCTTCTGTCCAACTACACCTTTTTCCTCTTGCTTAGGAGTTGGTTGAATTGATGAGATTCAACTCCAAAAGTCAATGCCTAAAAAATCTAGTGGCCATGTTGTATGTGAGACTGCTCCAGCATGGCTTGGATGGTGGGCTTCCAGAAAAAGTGGAAACATTCAGCTAATTGCATAAACTATTGAATAGTATTGTGAGAATAAGTCATCATAAACGAATAAACGTATGACAACTGCTAGGAAATATATTTGCATTTTAACATGAAAATTTTAGAGACAATTTCTTAGTCCATATGAACTAATTCTCATATTGACACTATCAGGTCCCATTGTGAGCCATTGGGATAATTAATCTTAGATGGAATGTCCTTTCATTACACCTCAAAACACATCTTCCAGGGGCCTGACATTTTAATAAAGTGGGACACATTCTTAAAAGTAATATTACATCAGAATTAACTCTGAACAAACCTATTTTACCAAGACCCATTGGGAACTTGCACTAGATTTTAGAATATAGGTAGGGAAATAAATGGGAAAAGAGAATGTAGGAAGAATGAATTTGCTGACTATTTAAAAGAAATAAATTATGCACCTTGAGACTTGTCACAAAGACCGCATTCATTATCAGATGGAATTTTTCTAATACTCAGGAAGTAATAATATAGCATACTTTTCTAAAATCACTTTCAAACCCTTTTTAAATTATTTATTTTGCTCCTTATCTTAAATACTTTTCAACATATCAGAATTTGGTTTCATCCTTCCCTTTAAAAAATCATGTAATAATCACATAATAATGTGATAGGGTTTTCAAAAGGCTATATTATTTGTGATCTCAGACATGATTGCATTAATAACTTTCTTCCAAGAATCCCATCTGTATCTTGGTGTGTATTTTCTTACTTAAAGGAAAAGATTTTCAATAGCCACAAATAATGACCACCTTAAGTATGAATTTTAACATATTTTGAATCAATTCATGAAATAATAGATCATATTTCCATAGCTCTGTTAAGGTTGGCAGAGAGCTTTATACAATTTTCTCCACTGAAAAACAGATGAAATGCCATAAAAAAATCTCTCATCTTCAATTTTATAAATAAAAGGAAATAATAAAGCACAGATATTTCTCTATGTATATTTGAAAATGACTTTCAAATTGAGAGTAGATTGCTAGTTAAACTTTTCTCTCATTTACCACACTGTTTTTCCATGTTTGATCTCTTTTGAGGTGAGTTTGTCCCATAAAACATTTTATATGGCATTTAACGAGAGAGCAATTCATTATTGCATGAATCTATGTCATTTCCTATTAACTCAGTTTAGATAAATAGAAATTCTATTTGCAGTGTGCCACTTAGTACATTCATATTTTATTGCTTGATGTTTAATTACTTCAGAATATAAATGGACGTAGCAAAATGTGTGAACAGCCTTTGGCACACCTCAAAAAGAAAAAAAAAGCATCTGTACATGCCAGAGAATAATTCTTTTGTCCATCTTTTTTACCCCTAGGATTAATTCCCTGATATTATAAGCCCTAGTCTCTTTAATCTCGCTTAATGTTTTTTTCTTCTACTAACTGCTCTCTAGGACCTTCATTTCTCACTGACACATTCCACTGAATCTAATTTAATACATTAGATTCCCAGTGTATGGCACTTACAATTGTGAAAACAATTAATAACATTTTATCCGAACCCTTGAAACACAGAATGCACTCTCAGCCAAGAAGACTGTCTTGAAAACCATCCTTCAAAGATGTTATCGCCCTCAAAGTGGCAGATTTTTTTTCCTATTTTGGGCTGCCAACATCTCACTAATCTTTGTCACTACTGACCACCCTACGCATGATTTACTATTCTCACATCCTCTGTTACTGTGCTTTTGGCCTTTGTGATTGCTGAGATAATTCTCCTCTCTTTCGTTGCAAAACTCCTGGAAGGCATTAACCATGCTACATTCATTCCACTACCTTGAACCCACTTATTGCTCAGGTACTTACAAAATGACTTCTTTCTGAAATTGTTATTTTTTTTTCTTTTAGAGTTACCAAAGTTCTCTTAACTGATTGTTCCACTGCACTTTTTTTTTTTTCAAAAGTGACCCTTTTTAACTTTGGTGCAGCTTTTGATACTACTTAAATATCACTTTCTACTCATTTTATGCTCCCTTGGGTTCTGGGACCCTTTTCCTAGTTGTTGTCTGACATATATGAAGATCCCTTCTTCATCTCCTTTAATCACCCCTTTCCCATCTATCCTTCAAGGCTCTATTTTGGCCTTTCTTCCTTGTCTTCCTTGTCTTTATTCTATCCCTTGGAAATCATCTTCTCTCAAAATTCAATTATTACCTTAAGGCAAATCATTCTCAGGTCTATATTTCTAGCCCCAATCTTTGTCTTGAACTCTAGTTCCATATTTCTAACTTCTTGCTGAACGCCATAGCCTGGATGTTCTCTAGGTACTTTGAACTCAACAAGTTGAAAATAAAAGTAATTATCTCCTTCCTTAAAATCACTATTACTTCAAATTGGGTGTTGGAGCAGTTAAAGTGTTGGATCTGTATTCAGGAAGACCTGAGTTACAATCCAGTATCATACATTTTATAATTCTATGATCCTAGGCAGGTCTCTTAACTTCTGGCTACCTCAGTTCCCCCAACTATGAAATTGGGATTATAATACATACGTCATAGGGTAGTGAGGATCAAATGAAATAATACATACAAAATGATTTGCAAATCATAAAGCACTATATAAATCTATTATTATTATTATTAGTTGTAGTGGTACTAGTAGTATTAATAGTAGTAGCAGCAGCAGTAGTGGCAATAATAGTAGTAGTAGTAATAGTAGTAGTAGTAGGTAGTAGTAGTAGTAGTCGTAGCAGTAGTATATTTCTATTGAGGTTATCAGTGCCATTCTAGTAACTCAGGTTTGCAACTCTGGACTTATCTTTTACTGTTTTCTTTACTCCAGCTTCTACATCAAAACAAACAAACAAAACAAAATAAACAAAAATATGCCAAGTCTTGCTGATACTACCTTGACAGAATTTCTTGTTTGTTCTCTTTGCTCACATTCTCTTTCAAGTCCTTATTATTTCTCAATTATCCCTCACCTTGTGTAATTAAAATACTTCCAAATTGGCCTTCCTTATTTCTCTTTCTCCAGTTCATCCTTTGCATTGCTTCACAAATTGTCACTCTGAGTCACAGTTTAGAACAGAATATATCAATTCCCTATATTAAGTGGCTCTCTCGTATGTCTGACAGAATAAAATACTTAGCTTGGCATTGAAGGCTGTCTATAATCTCCTTTTTCTTCTTATTTCATATATTTTTCTCTTCATTAACTGCGATTCAGTCAAATTGGATTACCAAACTGTTCTTCAAACTCAGTCTTTCATCTCTCATTTTTGTAATATGTTGATGAGAGGTAACCTACATATTTGGAAGGAACTTCCTAGTAAATCCTCCTTTGTGGCATCTTTGTATCCATTCAAGATTCAGTTGAAGTTCTTTCTCTTCTGTGAAACCTTTCCTGGTGACTAAAGATTAGAGTTCTTTTCCTTCTAAATTCTTCATTCCTCATCTCTCTGTAGCCTTGACACTGTTAATCACCCTCATTGTCTTTTTTTTTATTTTTAATATGTTTAGTTTTCATCATTGATTTTCACATGCGTTTGAATTACAGATTTTCTCCCCATTTCCACCCCCCCCCACTCCAAGATGGCATACACTCTGGTCGCCCTGTTCCCCAGTCTGCCCTCC
>JAQQSZ010020751.1:0-10072 GCA_028646595.1 Phalanger gymnotis
TGTAGCCTTAGTTCTAAAGCTGCCCCGCGTCCACTGCCCCAGAGGCAGTGGCCGAACCGCAAACTCAGTCACGCAGCTTTTCCCACTAACCTTCTCTGATGTCTTTGCTCTTTGTGGGTTGAGAGGTCTGGTGGATGCCACAGCTCAGTAATTCAGGATGCCAGGGCACTCTCCACTCGGCCGCTGGTCTAGTCGGTCCTCGGTACGCGCTGCGCGCGCCGGGCTCTGCTTGGCCCAGCTCTGCTCCCCTCAGCTGGGGGCTGGGAGGTCCGTGTGGGACAGACCTTACCCAGAGACCATCCAGGGTGTCCTGGGCTGGGACCCTGCTTCCCTCTGCCACTTTGTGGGTTCTGCAGCTCTAGAATTGGTTCAGAGCCATTTTTTATAGGTTTTTGGAGGGACTTGGTGGGGAGCTCACGCCAGTTACTGCTTCCCAGCCGCCATCTTGGCTCCGCCCCCTACAAAAATATTTGTAGCAGCCCTTTTTGTGGTAGCAAAGAATTGGAAACTGAGGGCATGTCCATCAATTGGGGAATGATTGAACAAGCTGTGCTATATGAATGTCATGAAATACTATTGTTCCATAAGAAATGATGAGCAGGCAGACTTCAGAAAAACCTGGAAAGACTTACATAAACTGATGCTGAGTGAGGTGAGCAGAACCAGGAGAACACTGTACATAGTAACAGCAATACTTTGTCATGACCAGCTTTGATAGAATTAGCTCTTCTCAGCAGTGCAATGATCCAAGACAATTCCAAATGACTCATGATGGAAAATGCTATCCACATCCAGAGAAAGAACTATGGAGTCTGAATGCAGATCAAAGGCATATTATTTTCTCCTTTTTTTTTCTTTCTCATGGTTTTCCCCTTTTGTTCTGGTTCTTCTTTCATAACATGACTAATATGGAAATATGTTTAATATGATTATACGTGTATAACCTACATCGGATTGCATGTATCTTGGGGAGGGAGGGTAAGCGGGAAAAATTTAGAGCTCAAAATCTTAAAAGTGAATATTGAAAACAAAAAACAAATTAATTTAAAAAAGAAACAGTAGACTAAGACTTAGTTAACCTTGACACAGGACAGTGCTACAAGAAGTAATATTTCTTAAGGAAATAAACTCTTAAGATGGATCCCTAACCAGAATTTCTCCTATGGCAACAGAGAGCAAGCTAAGAGGGCAAACTACTACAAGAGTCTCTCTGGCATCAGTCTATCACATATAGTTTTTATAACCACTAAACCTGTTGCAAATTCTAAGGCAGATACTCTCCATTTTACAAAACGTGGATCTGAACCCATCTTCTTCTACATTTTGCTAATGAAGAAACAGATGAAATATAATTGAAGAAAAAAAACCTTTTTTATTTGGAGACATTTCACAAGAGAGAGTACATGCAACCACTGATGTGTAAATACTCCAACTATCCTATACGTCTGAAAATAGCAGATTTGTCTCACATTTTTCTATCCATTATAGGACATAATTTGTTCCGTCATTTGTTGATTTACTGAAAGCATTGTCTTTCTATAATGAACATTAGTAAAATGAGACGGGTTTATTTAATGCTAATTACATATTACAATTAATTTTGAAGAAGTAAGTTGCAAAATGATAGAATCCTGGCTCATGAAAATAGTTAATTAGTAAGCTAATATTGCCTTCTCTGATACTGTGCATCTTTCTCAAGATCATTCTGCTTCTTAAATTAAAAACTCATGACTAAGCTCAATTGTCTTTCCAAGAAAGTATTTTTTTTAAGGAGGAGATCATTGGCAAAAAATAATATATTGGCAAAGATAGTTTTTAATCATCAATCCAACGACTCATCAAAATTCCAAAAGACAAATGATAAAATATGCTACCCAACTTCAGAAAGAGAACTGATAGACTCTGAATGTCTATTGAAGCACTTTTTCTCCTTTTTTCTTTTTCTGCCTCCCCCCTACCCAGAACACAGCTAAAGCAGAAATTTGTTTTGCATGACTTCATAATTGTAATGGCTTTTTTATTTATTGCCTTGTCGACGGGAGAGGGAGAGGGTGGGGAAGGGATAGAATTTGGAACTGAAAATAAAATTGAATTTTAAAAAAGAAACCAAAAAACAATCATCCACCCAGTGTAGGTGGGCATTACCTATACACTACTCTAAGCTATTTGTACATATGACATTCCTCATTGTTAAAAAATAACTAACATTTATATAGACTTTATGACTTGTAAGTATTTTGAATATACTACCATGTTTGATCTTCACAAAAACCTTGGGAGGTACTATCATTATCCTCATTTTAAAGATCAGGAAATGGAACCTGAGAGAAATTAAATCATCTGACTAGGGTCACACAGCTAACAACTCTCACAGGCAAGATCTGCATTCAGGTCTTCCCGGCTCCAAGTTCAGCATTCTACCCATTATGCCACCTAACTATCTAAATAAATGAATCTGTAAGAGATAATTCTGATAGAAAACACCATATTTGGGAAGTTTGGGGCCCTGTTTCTGAATATTTCCATATGTAATATTCTAAGTGAACAAAGACAAAGATGTGAAAACAAATATCTAAACATAATAAGCTCCATGAAATTGGATTCACATGACATGCCTAATTACTGTTATTTTAGGGGCCTTATCAGGCAGATTTACGGAACTATTGTTACTGCACTTGTTTTCTACAGAGTCTCCCAGTAATCATTTAGATGATAGAAACAATAACATTCAAAATGCTCCATCTGGTACCTTCCCTCTTTCAGACTGTGTCTCCACACAGGCAAGGATGTTGGCAAGGAATAAACCAGGACTTTGAGAAGCGGGTTGATGTCGGAACTCTATTTACCCAATAAGACCACAACACAAAACTGCTGCTATGGAGGCTGTTGTTTTCAGCTATTCTGAGATAGGTTATCACCAGTCAAAATGAGTTATTAGAATTTGTAGGGTCTAGATTCTCAATCAGTCAACAGCTCAAGTAAAATTGGACTAAGTAGCAGCTTACTGTTATGAATAGATAAGATGAAAAGTAAGAGACTGAAAATTGCTCCAGAGAACAAAATCCTCCAGAATGATGAGTTTTCAACAGATGCTGTATTTGAAATCCAGTCCTTACCCAATACTAGGTCACCAGTTACTCCACCAATACCTCTTTCTTTTGCAGCGATAACACATTAAGCAATAATACAGATGCACTAGAACCCTGTACGTGTCAATCATGGTAAACTGAACACCGTGTATAGTTTTTTATTCATATAAGTGTACTTTTGCTTGTTTTGTACAAATATCCTTCAAATATGCTTGTTTCTATTTTCCTGTTATCATTTCAGCTATTAGAGAGTTTGAAATGTATACTATATTGTTTACATCCCAATGACATCTTTAGTACCTGGTCTATACAAAAAGAACATTTAATTAATTTAAATTAATTTTAGGAGAATAAGTTACAATAATGAAAGGTGAAAAATAAAAAAAAAAATCTTAGAGATTGAAGGGACCTCAGAGGCCTCACAGTATAGGCCATACCTCAACAGGAATTGCCCTCTAAAACATTTATGACAAGTAATGACCTACACTTCACTTGAAGACCTTCAGTGAGGGAAAATCCATAGTCTCCCATGGCCCCTTCCACCGAGGGATAACTATAATCATTAGAATCTTTTCCCTCATATCAAGTCTCAGTTTGTTTCTTTACAACTTCTATCGTGATTCTGTCTCAAGGACCAGGCATCACAAGTCTAATACCTTCGTCTCATATGACACAACTTCGTATATCTTAGCACAGCTATCCCTTCCCTCCTAAGCCTTCTCTTTTCTAAAGTAAACATCCTTAGTTCCTATAATGGACCATGTGGCATGTTGCCAAATCTGTTTACCACATTGGTTGCCATCAACTGGAGCTTCTCCAACAGAGAAAAGCCTAAGCATGAAATATCCTATATTCCCATCTTCCATGTCAACTCTCTAAATGTCTTTTCATAGGATTCTAAAGAAAAAAAAGATGGTATTGACAATGAAAGGATGTTGAAGGTGGGCGGGCTTAAGACTGTTACAGAACGAGAACAGAGTTTACAGGACTTTAAGATAAGGCCACAGCTGGAACAACTTAATAGGATTGTGGCAGTAGTGATGTTGCTTAGTAGACTCAGCAACTTGCTCAAAGATGTCTCAGGAAAACAAACAGTATGAAAGATAGTGGAAAAAGGCATTACACTTGCCAGCATATAGCTGATTTTAATTCCAAACTGCTACTGGGTGACTTTGGCCAAGTCATTTCACATCTCTGAGCTGCAATTTCCTCATCTACAAAATGAGAGTGATGGACTAGAAGGCTTCTAGCTCCAAATTTGTGATTCTGAGATGTGAAGATATCCAGGGGCAGCATGGTGGTGACAGGCCTGGAGTTAGGAATCTTTGAGTTCAAATCTGGCCTCAGACACTTACTAACTGTGTGACCTTGGGCAAGTCACTTAATGCTATTTGCCTCAGTTTCCTCATCTGTAAAATGGGCTGGAGAAGGAAATGGGAAAACACTCCATTATTCTTGCCAAGAAAACCCCAAACAGCATCATGAAGAGTTCGACATGGCTGTACAACAACAAGGTATCCTCGTTACATTTCTGTAATATGTGTTCCTACCTAAACAGCTTCAGAGTTGGAACACAGGGTATATAGCTTTTCTGCAGTGATTCTACTCTAAAGCCAAATCCAATCCTAGAAAATGAGTGGGAGAAGTTAAGGCACTTATGGAATATGGGCCCAGTAACTGAGAAACCTTTGCAATAAGCCTTATAATTGAACTAAGTTTCAAATATCAGAACTAAAAGACAAAAAGAAAACATCTTAGTTTTGCTACAAAACCATACAATGTCTGTAAAGTGGAAAAATTATACTGTCCTAAAAGATGGATTAGTTATGCCTATAGAAACAGATTCCACTTAAAGAACCTCAGTAAAAACAAATTCTAGTGTTGCTAGCATCCAGGGGTGTGCCGATAAATATTCAACAACAGCTCTCAAAAGAAATATGTACCACTGACACACTTTTAAGCATAATCTGAACTATTAAAATTCTTTCTATCATTTTCTTAAGTTGAAACAATCAAAAACAATAAATCATGCCCTGAAGTGTAGTGTTTGTCAAATTTCCAACTTTCAGTGATCACACCAAAATTTGAACAAGTGCTCCCCACAAGAAAACTTTAATTGGTTCCAGCACACCTCTCCTAGCATCCCAATGTTTTTTAGTATTTTTTCACTTTTCCTCTTACTTTTCCCCAAACACAAGGAAAATCTAACCACAGGTGATCTGAAGTCTATTTTTGCTCCTTTGAGATGTAAGTGGCAGAGTGACAAGGAAAAATCCAGGTAGCCACTAACAAGTTAAGAGCTGCTATAAAGCAACAAAACTTAAAAAAGCACAGAAGGATAGGTGCTTTTTGTGTTTCAATGAGTTCATCTTGAACACTAAACTTAGGTCATAAAAGTCTTTGGAAACAAGAGGACATTCATTGTACTCTGTTATCAGATGTATATCCCACAAGTTCTGTAACAGTGGTAACTGCCAAATACTGGGGCATGAATAGAAAATGTATTCAGTTTCCAAGCTTTGTCCCAAATAGTCACAGTCACTGTCACATGCACACTGTCATACACACACACACACACACACACACACACACACACACAATGGACCACACTAGCAACATCAAATAACTACCAACCTGCTCTTACCTAGTGCAGAAGGGAGACCTGTGTAAATCAGCTGAAGTTGCTGACTGCTCTGCTCTAGGCCAAAGACTGATAGCTCTGCATGACTGATATCAGCCCTCTATTCACATCCTGATTCCTGTGCTGAAGACAGAGGATGATAGAAAATCCAGCAATTGCAGAGCATAGTTATGAAGAAACATCAAAAGGGGAGAAGGATAACCTGAAGAAATAAGTGAACATAAGAAAACCCCAAACGAAATGAATAAGTATGAGTTAAAAGAATCCCAGAAAAAGCTCGATTAGAAAAGAATAAATCTTGAATAATTACAAGGGTCACTCCAGAAAAAAAGCAATGAATTGGCCAGAAGTATTCCAAGAGGGGGTAAAAGACATACTAAAAGAAATTAAGAAAAAGTAAAAGGAAGAATTTTTTTTTAAAAAATAGAGCTCTTGAGGAAAAATTTGGACAGCATATAAAAGTTTAAAACATAAAACAGAAAACCTTACCAAAGCAGCAGTTATGCTAGAGGGAAGAAATAGAACTTTAAAATTCAACAATGAAACAAGAAATATTAGAGCAAAGTCCAAAGAAGTGAAAAATTAGAACATTTATCTATTATCAAAAACAACTACCTTGGACACCCTATCATTTCTTTTCTGAATCACATTTCTTTGTCACAAATAAAGATTCACTTCTAGGGGGTCTATGGAGTTTTAGGTAATAATGACCAATATAAAAACAAAAACATATCACTAATTTTAAGCTGATTTGGAAACAAGGATGATAAGGGCCCATTTATACATTATTCAGCTCCCCCAAAAGCATTTAAAAAACCTGGAAACCATATTTTAAGAAAACCAAGAAAACTGCCTAGAACTACCGGTATCTGAGGACAGAGTGAAAACAGAAAGAATGTCAAATCTGACATGCAAATAAGTATGATTATCAAATTCCAAAGCTTCTGGGTGAAAAAAAATACTACAAGGAATAGCTAGATCGTGTGCCAAAAGGCAACAATTAGAATCACGCAGGAAAAGACGTAATACAAGAAAGGAAAGAAAAGAATGAAATATGTTCATCAAACTAAATCTAGAAGGGACCTTACACTATACCTTGTCCAATATCCTCATTTAACAGATGAGGACACTGAAGCCCGGGGAAGTTAAATGACTTGCCCAAGATTACACAGGTAAGATACAGTATCAGAAACAGGATTTGAAACTAAGAACTCTAATTACAAAGGTAATGTTCTTTCTACCATCCTCAATTACCAAAAGAAAGGGGGAAAGCCTTGTACCTAAGAATAACATCCTGCAAAGGAAAGCTTTATTCTATACAGTAAAAACACAGATCATTAGTAGAACTGACCACTTCCACTTATTACTGTTCAGGAAATCAAAGCTATATAGAATATTTGAAATTGATATCCAAGAGACAAGAGAAATTAGAAAGATAAACAAACTTGAATAGCTTGAAAGGATTCAACTAAGATTAATTATTAAGAACTCAAAAGGAAAGAAAGTATCATAAATAATAATATCCAGGAAAACAATGAAATAACATACCAAAATCTATGAGATGGGCCATGTAACTGACAATGTGGTAAAGTAGTTGTTTTTTAGCATAATTTCCCTCACCTTGGAATTATCCTAATTCCCTAATACAAAGCAATAGTTATATAAAAATAAAAAAGCACTGTTAAAAATATTTTTTCAAGAGTGAACTTACCATGATTCCCCTTGATATAGTCAGCAGATATTTTCTGTGAAGTTGGATCCTTCTGGTCTTATTATTCTGGTAACCTGTAATTGATTTCTGTTGGGAGCAGTAAGCTGCAATCTGAGAAAACAGAATACATACCCATGAAAACAGCTATGCCTCACGAATCAACCCAAGAGATCAAAATTTCATTTCATAAAATGCACATTGTTGTATCAATGGGTTCTGAACCTATTTCTATATTTTACATGACATAGGAAGGTAATACTCTGGAAAAAATCATACAGGATACCCAGAGTTTGAACCTGGTATTACCACAGCTTCAAAGGGTAATCATTTCTTTTTAAATTACTAACTGCAAATTAACAAAATCCACAGTCAATATTATTTCATATCCTAGCCTGGAACAGAAAGTTTTGCAAAGTATTTTCATGATCCTTTGGTACTGCAAACAGTCATCATTTAAATGAAATGTTTTGCAAATCTGGATGTCTATATATGGGGAAAATTTAAAATGTGGCATACTTGTATATCTGACTACACTACTACCTAAGAGTTGATGATTTTGTCAACATAGTCAATTGCAGGTGAGGAACTCCTACCAATGCAAATTAAAACTGGTATATGATACAGCAGACACTCAAGAGCAATTATTGAATCTAAAATTGAATTGATTATTGGATCAAATATTGAAAAGTTACATCATTCAGCATTCAAACAAATATTCATCTCAAACTTAGGCCTTTTTAAATCTGATAAGTATTTCATGAAGTGAGCAATGTTTTCAAAGAGCCACTAGTTTTGTCTTTTGGCTTGGAACCTTGTAACACTAGTTCTGATTACAGACTGACTAGAAAATATTTTTCTTTGGAAGGTGTCACATTTGACTACAAAACTGTATATTTGGAAACAAGTAAACTCATTTTTGACAAATATTCTATAAACTCTAAAGGAAGTACATTGGAACCTGGGATTCTGCCTGTACAGATTTTTAATAGTATATTTAAGTGGTTGTAGGATAATGAGAACAGCTTGGTTTTCTCAAAAATATCAATATATTTTGTACATCTTCATTTCTATAATTAAAAAAGAAAGAAAGAAATCCCTGCTTATCCAAAATTCTCTTAAGGCTTATTGGTACCTGGGGGTTGAGTGAAGGAGGGAATGCAAAAAATTCTAAGGTTACATGAAAATATTAATTCCATTTCTTTTAATGGTTACAGGAAGGATGGAATGTTGTTGTTATTCAAGAATATGACTATGTAATTTGCAAATTTCCCTGTTGAACTGGAGCATTTCTTTTAATCAGAATAAAGCATGATGAAATGATTTCTCCATATGCTTCCACTAAAGTTAGATGTGAATTAGATTTTCCTGTTTTTTTTTAAGCAATCACATGGTACATCTGAGATTTAATTTTAATTTACAACTTGGGGACAAAAGAGCCTGCTTCTGTCTGTTGACAACACAAAGCAAGGCTATTGAAGTCTTAATGTATTTATTTTTTTCATCCTTTCCCAGGAAGTTCTATCATCACAAATCACAACTTCCCTTTCTCTTTCCCATTACTTAAGGGACTTGTAGTAGAAGGCCACCTAATACCTTCAGAAGGTCACCTCAAAGTGAGGTGGTGCCATGGTCAGATAAGAGACTATTGCCTAGAGCTCGGCTCTTCACATCATTAATCAGAAAGTGAGAAAGTAGGAAGAAGTCAGCGTGAGAATATGAGTTATGTGGAGTTGAGAAGAATGTATAATCCCGTTCAACAGAGTGTGAAAGTTTCCATATATCTGTTACGACTAAATCAGTAATAGCAGGGGATAAAGCTTTATGAGCTTTTAAAATAAAACTGCATTCTTGATAATATATGCCAGATCTTTCAGAAATAGGATCCAAGGCCATGTTAAAGTCACCATCCAAAATTATTTTAGAAAAGGCATCATGATAATTTTGGGAAAAAATGTGAGAAGAAGAGGGATATTATGTAAAAAAAAGTTGGCTCATTGGTTAAAGGTATAAAGCATCCCCCCAAATGTCATGTTGTCCTAAAGCAGTAGAGATGTTATAGACACAGAGGTGCTTGATAAATATTTGCTAAAAGAAACCACACAGAATTATGCGACAGTGCTGCATATTATACTTTATATGACATATATATGCATGAAGTTATATTTAAATCAAATTATGTTAGAACTAAGAAAGCTCGCTATTTAAATGAATCTTAGCAGAACTCTTTTGAAAAATAAATAATTCTTTCCTAATAAAAATTGTCACCCCTAATGTGGGTGTCCTGAGCTCTCTCTGTGTAGTGAGCCCCTTTGGCAGTCTGATGAATCCTAGGAAACCTTTCTCAGAATACCATTTTTAAAAACATAGAACTCCCATCCAAGTACTAGCCAGGCCCAACCCTGCTTAGCTTCCGAGATCAGATGAGATCAGGAGCGTTCAGGGTGGTATGGCCATAGGGATGAGAGAGGAATATATTGAGAGAGGGAGAAAGGGAGAGATAGAATGGGGCAAATTATCTCGCATAAAAGTGGCAAGAAAAAGCAGTTCTGTAGGAAGGGAAGAGGGGGCAGGTGAGGGGGAATGAGTGAATCTTGCTCTCATCGGATTTGACCTGAGGAGGGAATAACATAC
>JAQQSZ010020752.1:0-10071 GCA_028646595.1 Phalanger gymnotis
CCAGGTGGTGAAAACACACCCAGATTCAGTCTCACACTCTGGAATCCTTCTTTGGGGACAAAGAAGACCAAAACATACAGTCAGAAGAAGTCAACAAAGTCATAGAGCCTACAACAAAAACCTCCAAGAAAAACATGAACTGGTCTCAGGCCATGGAAGAGCTCAAAAAGGATTTGGAAAAGCAAGTTAGAGAAGTAGAGGAAAAACTGGGAAGAGAAATGAGAAGGATGCGAGAAAACCATGAAAAACAAGTCAATGACTTGCTAAAGGAGACCCAAAAAAATACTGAAAAATATACTGAAGAATATCAAAGGAGTTAATGAAAAAATGTAAAGGAAAGAGGTTTATCAACACCAGATCTTAAACTATATTTTAAGTAATAATTATCGTAACTATATAGTACAGGCTAAGAAATAGAAAGGTAGATCAGTGGAACAATACACAGTAGTAAATGATTATAGTAACCTTGTGTTTGACAAATGTAAAGATTTAAGCTTTGGGGATAAGAATTCATTATTTGGGTTAAAAAAATTGTTGAGAAAACTGGAAAGCAATCTAGAAGAAACTGGGTATAAACCAATATCTTACATCATTTCCAAGATAAAGTCAAAATGGATACATGACCTGGATATAAAGAGAGATAACATAGGTAAATTAGAAGAACATTGAACATATTATCTATCAAACTTATGGATAGGAAAACAATTTATGAATAAATAAGATATAGAATTAGGAGTTATAAAATGAATAATTTTGATTATATTAAATTAAAAAGATTTTGTACAAATAAAACCAATGTATCAAAAAGTAGAAGAAAAGCAGAAAAATGGGAGGGGTGGTATTTTTATAGTTTCTCAAAGGTCTCATATCTTAAATATATAGAAAACTTTATAAGAATATTAATTGATAAATGGTCAAAAGATATGAATAGGCAGTTTTTCAATGAAGAAATCAAAACTATACATAGTCAGAGAGAAATTGCAAATTAAGACAATTTTGAAATTCATCTTATTCCTATCAGATTGGCTAAATTGATAGAAGAGGAAAATGACAAATATTGTAGGGAAGGTGGAAAAATTGGGACACTAATAGACTATTGTTGGAACTGTGAACTGATCTAATTTTGCAGAACAATCTCTGGAATTATGTCCAAAGAGTTATTAAATTGCCTATACCCTTGTAATATTAATAAAGATAGGACTTTTTTTTTTTACCGTTTTCTCTTTTAGAATGCTAAAGTAATCAAGTGTCTTTGATTAAGTCTTGCTAGGTGCTAAGCCTCATGCCCACACCCTTTTGCTGATTAGATGTAAAGCCTTCAAGCCCTACAAAGGGTATATAAACTCAGAGGTGAGTATTTTGTTTGGGGCTCTCACTCACTGGAAGAGTATCACGTGATTCGACTAGATAAGACTGGGCAGCTGTTGTTAAGAGCCTCTGGCTTGAAAACCCAGATGTTGGTGCTTCTCTGGTAACTATGTATTGTTATGGATAGACTGGTTTGTGTTATTTGCTCTGTTTATATAACATATGTTTGTAATTTCTGTTTGTATTCTCTCCGAAGTTCAGGGTTCTGGCTTTTCTCTCTGAACTAAGTGAATTATACATGTATGTTTTATTAAAATGAGATTGTCAACACCTTTAAAAAGCAAATCAAAGAACCTATGCTGGCAGCTCTTGTTGCTGGTCTCATTAGGTCTTACACCCCTACAGCATCTGCTAGCAACATTGTTGTTACAACCCTTGGACCCAGCGGTATTGACCAGCAATACCACTATTGGGTCTGTTTCCCAAGGTGATCAGGGAAAAAGGAAAAGAACCTATATTTTCTAAAATGTTTATAGCAGTTCTCTTTGTAGTGGCAAAGAACTGGAAATTGTGGAAATGCCTATCAATTGAGAAATGTTTATACAAGTTGTGGTATATGATTGTGATGGAATCCTACTGTGCTATAAGAAATGAGTTGGTTGATTTTAGAAAAACATTGAAAGACTTGCATGAAGTAATGAAGTGTGAAATGAGCAGAACCAAGACAACTTATTATACAGTACACTGACAGCAACAGTGTTCTAAGAATAACTATGAATAACTAAGTCATTTAGAATATTATAAATGCTCAAATCAACTACAAAGGACCTGTGAAGAAAGATGCTATCCACCTCCAGAGAAAAGAACTGATAAATAGAAATATGTATAGTATCATTTGACACATGTTTGTATCTATACATATATGTACACATATATAATTCACACATACATATACACACACATATATACACATATTTGTGTAAAATGATGGCCTTCTCCAGTGTGAGGTAGGAAGGGAGGGAGAAAAAAATAAAAAGTGCATAGCAGAGAACAAAAGAAAACTCAGAAGGAAACACAGAAAAGCAGGGTAGTTTTGAAAATAATGTGTAGTATCGATTACATAGTTTTTATAAAGTAAACAATATGAAATGGAGATTCATGGTTTCATATTGAATCCCCTTTTTGTGTTGTGCAGTGTACATTGAAAGCTTTCTTTTTGTAATTAAATTCAAAATGAATTTTAAATTTTTTTTAAAGATTAGTTTTTTCCCTGCAGGATGGATTTAAACTCAGATTTGCTGAGTATATTATTCTTGACCTAAGTCTATCTTTTACCTTCAGGAATTTTATATTTGAAGTGTTTCACTTACAGTCGTAGTTTTTAAATGTTGGGTGATTCTGACTCTGGCCCTATCATACTTGAATTTTTTCTTTTCGCCTGCTTACAGTGATGTGTTGGGGTTTTTTTCCCTTTGACTTGGAGGCTGGATTTTGGCTATAATATTCCTGGGAGTTACCATTTTAGTATTTTTTTTTCAGGAGGTGGATTGTTTCCATTTCCACTTGATCCTCTAGCTCTAAGAGATCTGGGCACTTTTGTGATTTTTTTTGAAATATGATTCCTCTTCGTCCTCCTCCTCCTCTTCTTCTTCCTCTTCCTCTTTCTTCTCTCTCCTTCTCCTTCTTCTCCTCTTTCTTCCTCTTCGCCTTCACCTTCTTCCAGGTAGTCCAGGGTTATCATCAGTCATCTTGACCTTTGTCTTGCCATTGGACTCCAATGACTCTAGAAGAGAAAGTGAGGCTGATGAAGCTGTGCAACTCTGCCTCACTCAAATCCAACTCATGCACAAATCAAGGCATCATAATCATGATGTCGTTGGTCCTCTTCAGAAATGGAGGAAAAGCAACAACAGGTAGTCTGGTGATCCTTAAACTCTATATATTTTCCAGGGCAGTTGTTTTAACTATAAGGTATAAACCTTATATTTTCTACCATTTTTTCAGTCTTTTGACTTGTTTTAATTTTTATTTTTATCATGGAGTCCTATTTGGCCCAATTTAATTTTTAAGGAATTTGTTTCTTGGATAAAATTTTGTACCTCTTGTTATAAGCTACTAATTCTCTTTCTAATTCTTTTCTGTAGTTCTCATTTGTTTTTATTTTTCCTCTAGTACTCTTTTGAATTTTAAAATAATTTTAAACTTTTATTTCATTTTTCAGGAATTCTACTTGAACTTGTGTCTCCAAGATATTTTTTTGGGGGGTGGGGAGGTCTTACTTGTAGATGTTTTGGAGTCATTCTCTTCTTCAAACATTATATCTTGAGTGTTCCTGTCATTAAAATTGTTCTTCATAGTGAGATTCTTTTTTTTGTTTGCTTACTCTTCCAGCCTGCTTTCTGACTTCAGAACTTATTTTAGAGTTAGGCTTTGCCTACTTCTGGGGGAAATGCCTAGGTTAAGTTTGTTTGCTTTTGGGTCTTTCTCGTGCTTTCTTGGGCTATTGAGTATTGTGCTGTTCCAAGTTCTCAGGAATAACTTAAGTTTTCAGTGCTCTAAAGTCTTATCACTACTCTCCTGATCTGAGCATGGCAAGTTTCTGACCTGGACTTGGGCACAATACACCTGTGGACTTGCTCATGGTTGAGGTTCTGGTAGACTGCTGCTCCACTCAGCTGCTGTATGCTAGCTAGAAACCCCTGCTGGTTCAGATCAACAGAACTGGACTCTGCCTTTTTGGTTTGGAATTCCTTCCTTAGTTATTCTCCTGCAGGCTTCAAACTGGGCTGGGACCTGGAACTGAGACCTCTGCTTTGCTGCTAGAGTCAGAGCCTCATAGCTACCACTTGCTTCTGAACTTGTTCCTACCTCAGTACACACCCTAGAGACCATGGGAATGTGACCTATAAGCATAGGTACCCTCCTCAGTCCACCCTAGATCTATGATCTGGAATTGGGTATTGAGTGACAGAACTCCTAGTCAAGCCTTGTTCTTGGACTGTGCACAACATTGTTCCCTTTAGTAGTGGTCTGTGACCTCCCTCTTCTTGCCTTGCCTCAAGACTCTTAGTTCCTGCACATGAATGCTGCATGCAGCTGTTCACATTTAGATCCTGTCCCCTTTGTTTGCAAACCTCTCTGTTTCCCTAAGCCAACCTGGGCTGAAAAAAAAATGACTTGCTGGGATTTTTTTCCTTGGATTTCCTGATCAAGATTCAATTTGATGCATTTTCTTTGTAGAGGAGTTATAGAGGTTGAAAAATGGAAAGCTCTACTTCTTTCTGTTAACCCTGCCATCTTGGCAACATTTCCCTGGGTCTTTTCTTTAGGAGTTCTTTTTTTTATTTTTTTCAATGTTATTTTAAGTTTGGGTCATTTAAAATCTTTCTTGTTCTGTCTGGGAAATTAATATTTTAAAAAATATTCATCTGTTTCATTTAAATGGTCAATTTTATTGACATATATTTGGGTGATATAGTTTCTAATAATTTCCTTTTCTTTTGAATTATACTTTTCTCATTTTAGACACCAACAATTTATTATATTTAACTTCTAAAATTTGACTTAGGTCCTTAATTTGTTTCTTGTCTTATTTTGAATTAGATTTGTCTAGGGCTGAATGGGGTACATTGAGGTTGTGGTTTTACGATTTCTCCATGTAACATGTTTGGTTTTTCCTTTAAGTATTTACATACAATGCCATGTAGTGGATATGTGTTAAATATTGACATTGATTTGATGTCTCTGGTAATTTCCTGCATAATGTAGCTTCCCCCTTTACCTATTTTAATTGTCTATTTTTGCTGAGTCTAAGATTATAATTGCTATTCTTGCTTTCTTCACTCTAGCTATGGTTGATGATGCTCTATCCTTTTATTTTAACTACATATGAATCTTTATGCTTTAAGTGTGTTTCTTGTAATGAAATTTTGTTGGATTCTGATTTCTTATTAATTCTGCTCTTCTTTTACATTTTATGGGTCGTTTCATCCCTTTCACATGCACAGTTATTATTATTAATTATAAGAATATTAATTATATGTTTCCTTCCAAATGAGTCCTTTATGCTTTTTCTTCTTTGCTCTTTACTCATCTTTACAAAGAAGTTGGTGAAAAAGAAGTGTGCTCAGCACCTGTATTCTATAATTGATACAATCTGCTTCTACTCCCCTACCCCTCTTCTCTTCCCTTCACTCAAACTCAAATCACAGGTTCTTGCCCTTTCTTTCTTTCCTGTTAAACATCTTTCCATGATCTACTCTCTAAACTTAAAATTTGTTTTGCTTATAATAACTAATCCCTCCCTGTATTCTACACTCCACCTTATTTTATCCCTCTTCTTTGTTCCCTTCAGATTTCCTCTTGAGTTAAATGTATTTCCACACCAAGCTCTGCACATGTGTGTCCTACCCTCCTTTAACCAGTTCAGATTAACGTGAGGTTCACAATACACATTCTCCCAATCTTTCTCCTTGTTTGTATAATCTATAGGCTAAATCTATCACCTCACTCCACATTCAATGTTATACAACTGCTGCTTGCTTCTGTTCCTGCTCTTTGCCCAGCAAACAGACAGGACAGATCTTAGCTATACTCCTTGCCCTGCTATAAAGCCACAGGTTAAAAAAAAAGATCCTCAGCCCACACTGGATCCTTGACCCAACTCTACAGTTAGAAAAGCACACCTAATAGCTGGCTCCTATTCCTGCTCCCTGCAAGGACAAAACATCCATCTCATATGATGATATGCTTAGAGAATCCTAGAGAATCAAATAAAAAACTACTTGAAATAATAAACAATTTTAGCAAAGTTGAAGGATGTAAAATAAACCTATACAAATCAGCAGCAGCCCAACAACAAGAGATAGAAAGAGAAATTCCATTTAAAGTTACTGCAGGCATTATAAGATATTTGGGAGTCTACCTGCCAAAATAAACTCAGGAACTACATGAACACAATTACAAAACACTTTTCACACAAAGTCATGTCTAAATAATTGGAAAAACATCAGTTGCTCATGGGTAGGCCAAGCTATAGAATAAAAATGACAATTCTACCTAAATTAATTTACTTATTCAGTACCATGCCAATTAAACTGCCAAAAGATCATTTTATAGAGCTAGAAAAAAATAATAACAAAACTCATCTGGAAGAACAAAAGTCTAGAATATCAAGGGAATTAATGAAAAGAAATGCTAGCGAAGGTGGCCTAACCATACCAGATCTTAAATTGTATTAGCAGCAATCATCAAAACTGCTTGGTATTGGCTAAGAAATAGAGTGGTGGATCAGTGGAATAGGTTAGGAACACAAGATGCAGTAGTGAATGACTATAATAATCTACTATTTGATAAACCCAAAGACCCCAGCTTCTGGGTTAAGAATTCACTATTTCACAAAAATTGCTGGGAAAACAGGAAAACAGTATGGCAGAAACTGGGCATAGACCAACATCTTACGCCATATGCCAAAATAAAATCTAAATGGGTACACAATTTAGATATAAAGGCTGAATATAAAGAAATTAGGAGAGCAATGAATAGTTTACCTGTCAGATTTATGGAGAACGGAAAAATTTATGACAAAACAAGAGTTAGAGAGCATTATGAGAGGCAAAATGGATAATTTTGATTACAATAAATTTAAAAGTTTTTGCACAAACAAAGCCAATGCAACCAAGATTAGGAAAGAAGCAGAAAACTGGGAAAGAATTTTTATAACCATTGCCTCTGATAAAGGCCTCATTTCTAAGATACATGGAGACTTGAATCAAATGTATCAGAAAACAAGTCATTCCCCAATTGCTAAATGGTGAAAGGATAGGAACAGGCAGTTTTCAGAGGAAGAAATTAAAGATTTCTATAGTCATATGAAAAATGCTCTAAATTACCATTGATTAGAGAAATGCAAATCAAAACAACTCTTAGGTACCACATCACACCTATCAAATTGGCTAACATGACAAGACAGGAAAATTATACATGCTAGAGAAGATGTGGGAAAATTGGAACACTAATGCACTATTGCTGGAGTTGTGAACTGATCCAACCTTTCTGGGGAGCAATTTGGAACTATGCCCAAAGGGCTATAAAAATGTCCATATCTTTTGATCCAGCAATACCACTTCTAGGGCTGTATCCCAAAGAGGTCATAAAAATTGGAAAAGGACCCATGTGTACAAAAATATTCACAGCAGTTCTTTTTATAATGGTCAAGAACTGGAAATTGAGGGGATACCCATCAATTTGAGAATGACTGAATAAGTTGTAGCATATGACTGTAATGGAATACTATAGTGCTATAAGAAATGATGAGCAGGAAGACTTCAGAAAAACCTGGAAAGATTTATATGAACTGATGCTGAGTGAAGTGAGCAGAACCAGGAGAATATTGTACACAGTAACAGCCACATTGTGTGATGACTGATTTTGATAGACTTAGCTCTTCTCAGCAATGCAAGGACCTAAAACAACTCCAAAAGACTCATGATGAATCCAGAGAAAGAAGTATGGAGTCTGAATGCAGGTTGAAGCATATTATTTGCTCTCTTTTTTTGTCTTGTTTTGTTTTTTCTTTCTCATGGTTCCTCCCATTTGTTGTAATTCTTCTATGAAACATAACTAATGTGAAAATATGTTTAATAAGAATGTATACGTAGAGCCTATATCGGATTATACACCATCTTGGGGAGGGAGGTGGGTAGGGAGGCAGAGAAAATTTAAAATTTATGGAATTGAATGTTGAAAATTAAAAATAAATAAATAAATTTATAAACAAAACAAAACATCCATCTCAGTTTCTGCTGGATGCGGGATTGCTTCCTTCCTTGGAATGTATAGCCACAGGCTCCAATTTAATCTCTCTCTTGGAAGCCTCTGCATTGGGTCTTCCAGTCTGTATCCCATTCCTATTGCCTGAAGTCCACTGTCACTCTATGTTGATCTGGACTGGAAAATTTACTCTTTCACTTTTGGGAGATTTTCAAATCACTGCTTGGTCTGGTGCTCTTTCTAGATCTTTGTTGGACTGCTTTTTTGTGAGATAGTGCTGGTATACTTCCTCTTACTCTGCCATCTTTGCTGCTCTCCCCATAATACTATTTATTTTTAGAACATGAATGTGAGATTATTGAAGGCTAGTGAGCAGTTCTAGCAACTCTTAGCCCCAGTTTGTAGGTTAATTTGTGGAAATGAAATTGGAAAGGATGAATTCTTTTTTGGGTTAATGTTAAGACCTCTCTGGGTTCAAGAAAACATAGTAATCCTGGGAGGGATCCCACAAGTTTCACAAAAGCAAATGAAAAAGATGAGTATTAGAAGTTTTCCTTTCTGAGAGGAAAAGTCTAAACCAGTGTCAAAACACTGCACTTAAGGAATTAAAAGGGAAGAGGACAGAAGTAGGTTGGGAAAAGCAGGGTACCTAGTGCTATCACCAGCTGGCTTTGCCTGTATTCTCATCAATAAGAAAACATACATACACACACACGCACACGCACACACATACACACTTGCGAAGGAAAGCCCTAATTTAGATGCTGTTCTAGTAGAAAGCGCTGTAAAGTTAAAGCAGTTTTGAAAAGGAGATGTTGGGTATCAAGCGCTAACATGGAGGAGGAAATTACGTTATCTGGTCCTACATCCTCTGAGCATGTCACTTCCTCATAAAGCTTACCTGGCTCTAGCCTTTACGTTGAGAGAAATAATTACTAATAACTAGTGATATGGGGGGATCCAGACTTTTCCCCATTTTTCTAAAGTCCTCATTTCAAGGCTCAGCTTCTGAAGAACAGGACTAATGATAATAGATAGGATTGACATATCCTCAGACTAGGTATGGCTACCCCATCCAACTTACATTGTGTTCTACTCGTGCTTGGGTGGCAGATCATTTGTTTAGAGGCTAGGAGTATTTTAGAAGTAAAGTACATGATCAAAGTCACATCTACTAGCACCTCAGTAGAATAGGTCCACTTCTCATTTTAATATTCATTCTCTTTCATTAATTGTTAACAGGTCAGAGTTGATTGCCACCCTCAGGAACACCCACTCTTCCAAGGGCATATAAACTGTGAGTCTACCACCATGATTTGTCTTTGATCTAAAAGAAATAGCCAAATAACCATTCTTCTTATTAATAATATGCTAGCATTATTAATAAAATGATTAATTATCTAGAAACTCTGTCTCAAAAACCAAATTCCTCTTTACTAACCCTATGATATCTGAAATCAGGGCATTTGAAGCTGTTCTAAGACAGTTATTGTTTTCCTGTTTCACCAAGAAAGGTTGGAATAAATCAGATAATATATCTTATTCTTTTTTAAATTACCTTTTATTTATTTATTTTATTACTTTTTTTTTTAGTTTACAACACTCAGTTCCACAAGTTTTTGAGTTCCAAATGTTCTACCCCTCCTTCTCCTCTCTGCTTCCTGATCTGATATAGGTTCTACATATACCTTCATATTAAACTTATTTTCCCAGTAATCAAGTTGTAAAGAAGAATTATAACCAATGAAGTGAACCATGAGAAAAATGTAACAAAACCAAAAATAAAATAAAGTAAAAAAAAAGAGAGAGCAAATAGTTTGCTTCAGTCTGCATTCAGATTCCATAATTCTTACTCTGGATGTAGAAAGCCTTTGCCATCATGAATCTTTTGTAGCTGTCTTAGAACCTTGCATTGTTGAAAAGTTAGTCATCACAGAAGCAGTGTGTCTGTGGTTGTGTACAATGTTCTCCTGGTTCTGCTCCCTTCACTCA
>JAQQSZ010020753.1:0-10071 GCA_028646595.1 Phalanger gymnotis
TTGGCTTCATGTAAGGAAAATAGGCAGCTAAGTGGCACAGTGGATAGAATGCAGGCCTGAAGTCATGAAGACTCATCTTCAGGAGTTCAAATGCAGCCTCAGACACTTACTAGCTGTGTGACCTTGGGCAAGTCACTTAACTCCATCTGCCTCAGTTTCCTCATCTATAAATGAGCTGGAGAAGAAAATGGCAAACCATTATCTCTGCCAAGAAAACCCTAAATGGGGTAATGGAGAGTCAGATACGACCCAAACAATCAAACACATATATACAGAAAACAACTGGAGAACAAGCCAATTTACAATCGACTACTAAATTGTATAGTTCAGAGAATTAGTGAGATAGGAATTCTGTTAATAGCATAAGATCTCAAGCTTGAAAAGATTAATTGACCAATAATTTTTCCTGTTATTTAGCCACAGAAGAATGGAATAACTCAATTATAGCAATGTCAGCACATTCTAAAATGAAACGTCAAATGGATGTAAATTCCTTTGCTCCTTACATATAATTAATTTGGCCCCATTAGAATGTTTCCCCTTTTTTATTCCTAAGCTTCCTAAATATAGGTGGCCTGTATTCATCTGTTCCCATCTGTAGCTGAACATTTTTAGCTTGCTTCAAATTTAGTATTTGGTTAAAATTATTTTTATTAAATTTTTGCAAAAAAATTTTTTTAGCATTAGAGAAGCATCATGATACATAACAGACATTGGATTTGGAGTCAAAGGACCTGGGTCCATATTCCAAATATGTCTGTTGATATCCAGGGAACGATGGGAGGATCTCTTAACCTTTTCAGGCCATAGTTTCCTCACTTGAAAAATGAAGGCATTCACCTAAAGGATCTGTAAGCCCCTTCCAACTCTAATTGATTCAGAAAAAACAGTGATGCCCACTATACCATAATCCCTCAGAAGAGACACCAACTGCATTGCTAAAACACTGTCTGAGCAGCATTTTTCTGGTTACAAAGAAATGGAAACAAAATAGATACTCATCAGCTGGGAAATGGCTGAACAAATGTGAATATGTGAATATGATGGCCAGTTAGCAAGCCATAAGAAATAACAAGAGGAAGGGAAGGGGGAAGAGAATAAGCATTTATATAACACCACTATGTGCCAGTCACAGGGTTTAGTGGTTTATAAATATCATCTTATTTGAGCTTCACAAGAACCCTGAAAGGTAGGTGCTGTTATTAACCCCATTTTACAGTTAAAGAAACAGAGGCAGGCAAAGGTTAAGTGACTTGACCAGCATCCCACAGCTAGTAAGTGTCTGAGGCTGGATTTGAGCTTAGGTCCTCATTCCAAGACCAGTTCTCCATCCACTGAGTCATCCAACCTATGATGCTTTCATAGAAACTTGGGAGGAATTGTCAGTCAGTCAATGAACATTTATTAAATGCCTACTATGTGCTAGTATGAACTGATATAGAGGAAAGTGAGCAGAACAAATACAACTGACACAATAATGCCCAATAAAGTCAATGATTTCGAAGAAAACAATGAGAGACATGAAGACTTGTATTGATGCAATGATTTCACTATGCTCATGGTGAAGCAAGCCTCTTGCCTTCTGGACTATGGGTGTGGTGAGGCATATGTTGTCAGGTGGAGCAAAGAGGTCGATTGGGTCGGCTTGGCTGTCCTGACTGGTGGTGGTGCAGTAGGGAGGGAAAGTCCTCAGGATGTGATAGCAACATCAGAAAAAGTGATAAAAACATTTATTTTCTGTTTTAAAAGTCTACAATGATTCATTCTTTATCTTGAACCCACTGGTTTCCCTTTATACAGAGCTTTCTGTCTTATGAAGAGCTTTTCTTACAATGAGAAACAGCATGGCAAAGTGAAGAGAGAGCTGGCCTTAGGGCCAGGAAGGTCTGGGTTCCAATTCTGCCTCTGACCCAGATGAAAAACCAGGTTCAGGGCAGTGCCAACTTCTAAAGGGCTGAGCGGGATCCTCAGGTTACTGGGGTCTTGCTGGAATTTCTTACTTGCAGACTGTTATTTAACAGGGCCAGTATGAGGTCTGCTGGAAATGGTGCAGTCTTTCCCTTATTTTATTAAAAGAAGTCATAGTTGCTTTAACAAGATTGAGGAAATGGGGATGAGATCATTTGGATTTCTGGGCAGATCTACTGAAGACACCATTTCCCTAACTCCAGAGGCTTACCTCACCATGCTCTCATTCTTTCCACTTTTTTAATTGATTCCTTTCTTCCTTGTTATTGATTTCTAAGTTTCACGAGACAACCTCATGCCGTGAAGAGAGCCATGGACTTGGTGTTCAGACCCTTGGCTGTAGTCCTGGCTCTACCCACTGGCTGACCTGGCTGACCCTGGGCCTCTCTGCACTTCGACTTCCTCATCTGGAAAATAAAGTGGTTGGTCTAGATGACCTCTAAAATTTCTTCCACTTCCACATATCACCCTGTATTTTCTCCTTTTCCCCCAAATATCTCAGCTTCTAATGTCCCGACCTAGTGTTCTCTACATGCCATGATCTGGGTAATTATGCACAGGTCTTAGATCTGGCCTAGTTCAAACTTTCTCCTGTGAGCAGAGCCAACATGCAGCCTCAAAACACAGCCTGTCTTGTCAACTTACAGGGCTTCATATTTGACATTTGTTCCCAGCCATAGGCCAAGTCTCTGTTAAACACAGCAAAGCCTCCCAGAGCCAAGATTATATTTGGCACAACAGTTAAAATGTAAGAATAGAGGACTCTGGAGCTGAAGTCAACCTTAGAGTTTCTCCATCCCAAGCCCCCTTCTTTTCAGATAAATAGACAGCACTCAACATAGGGCCTGATACATAGTAGGCACTTAATAAAGGCTTATTGACTGACATGCAGAGGATAACTGCCTTATCCAGCATCACATGGGCAATAAGAAAGCCAAGATTTGAATTCAGGTCCTCAGATTCCAAAGTGACATTCTTCTCACTATGTTTGACCCAGTGATACATATCATGCCCTGATGACCCCTTTTATGACATTAAATCTGATAGGTTAAAAAAAGAAAAAGAGTAATAAATATAGTCAGAAAATATGATCTCAGATTCTCAACCTCCTACTTAGTAGTTATGTGGTCCTGGACAAGACACTTTCCCTTGCCAAGCATCAGTGTGCTCATTCGTAAAATGGGGATAATAATACTTGTCTTCTCTTCCTTATAGGGTTGGGGATGAAATGATAATGCATGTATGTATGTATTCATTCATTTCACGAGCCTTTATTAACATCTATCACATAATTTGCCTTGTGCTGGTTGCCAACAGAGACACTGTCTCTGTCTTCACTTTGAATCCCACTTCGGACAGTTTCTGTTAGTGGTGCGACCTTGGGCAACTCACAGCCTCTCTGAGCCTCGTTTATAAATTGGGGCCACTAACAGAACCTATGTCTAGGGTAATTGTATGGCTTAAATGAGGTAATATAGGTAACATGTTATGTAAACGTTATCAATCATAGTGACTAATAATTAAGTAGGGATACACACGGGACAGCCGGATGAATTTGAAAGACTTCTAGACTTTTATATCAACAGAGGTGGGTAGAGTGGTGTTTTGGAAAGAGGAATGACTTTAGAGTTAATGAACCCAAGTTCAAATACTGGCTTTGCCACTTGCTACCTGTGTGACCTGAGGAAAATCGCCTAACCTCGCTAGGTTGCAACTTCCTCATGCAGAAGAAGAGGGATTCTTTCATTCTTTGTACAGGGCAGTGATTGGTACATGGTAAACACTTAGTATAGACTTGTTGAAAGAATGAGTAATTCTACCCCTAGATCTATGATCTGGGTCCCATTCCTGTCTCTGCTGTTCACTACCACTATGACCTTGGGAAAGTCACTTCCTTACTTCTTTTGCCCTCAGTTTCCATCTTGGTAAGATGAGATGGCTATATCAGATGACCCCCAGAGGTCTCTTTGGTCCCTATAATCTATGATGTCACGATACAAATAGGAGTATGAGAGGAGATCCAGCAGACTGATGAGGAAAGATCGTTGCCAGGTAGGGAGCCCAAGGAAACTTCCATATAGGAAGCAGCCCATGCAGTCCTCTTCTCTCATTGGTGAGTTCCTATGCACACACACACACACACACACACACACACACACACACAGAGTATATGCGTCTTTATGTATATATCTATACATACACCTACATATATATACATATAATATATACACAATATATGATACAAATATATACACAAAATAAACATTTATATACCTTTTATATATTGTGTACAAATAGTATGTTATATAATATATGTATATATATATATATATTATTAAGGTCATAGTTATTTGTACATGGTTTCCTCCACTAGTATCTAAGCTCCTTTAAGTCAGGACTGTGGTTTTGTCGTTCTTTATATCTCCTTGCTTAACACAGCACCTAGTATATTATAAGTGCTCAATAAAAGGTTGTTGACTAAATGTCTTTTAAATAATAATTAATTAGAATAGTAATAATAATAATAAGTAACATTAGGTTTGTAAAGTGTTATCATCTCACCTCATCCTCCTAACAACTTTCAGAGGGAGGTGCTATCACTGTTCCCTATTTTAAAGATGAGGAAGCTAAGACATATAGTTATTAAGGGACTTGCCCAGGGTTATGAAGCTAACAGGTGTCTGAGACAGGATTTGAACTTAGGACTTCCTGACTCCTCATCCAGCACACTCAATTCACTGCACCACCTGGTTGCATTATTATTGAGTTGCTATTATTCAAATATCATCTGTCGTATGGACTGATGTAAATGGCTCCAGTAATTAGAGTGAAATTTTAATTTTAAAATTACAGTTCCCAGTAGACCTGTATAGCACAGGACATGGGTATAAAGCAGCTGGCCACAAAAGAAACAGTGAGGTTGCAAATGCAGGGCCTGAGTTCCAACCCTGACTCTGCCTGGCTCACTTACTACCTAGGTGACCATGCACAAATCTCTTCACTGCCTTGGGCCTCAGATTGTTCATCTGCAAAATAGGGGGAGGGGCCTAAGTGACCTGTAAAGTCATTTCTGGATCTATGTTCTTGTGAACGAAGGAATGAGATGGATGAAATGAGATCTTCAAGCTGGAGGTCACAGGGCAATCAGAGCAAACGTATTGCAGACACAGAAGAAAAAAAATCACAATCCTTGAGCTCTTGAGATAACTGGAATTTATTTCTAATTTATTTTTGCCTCCTTAAATTTAAGAGATTTAAGAAGCATAGGATTTTACAGTTGGAAAAGACCTTAGAGATCATTTTTGTTAACACACTGGCAGTGACTCAAAGATACTAAAAGCACACAAGTGGATATATTTATAGTTACATGCAAGTTTGGTGTGTGCAAAAAAAAAAGTTTAAAAGATCTGCTGCAGATGGATTCTCACCTACACCCAGAGCTCCCAGAAATAACCTCACATGGCATGCTTGGCATCCTTATGCTGCTGAGGCACTGTGGTGTCATGGAGAGAACATTGGATAAAGGGATGGGAAACCTAAGACCAAGCCCCAATTCCAGCCCTGGCTCTCTTTGAGACGTTGGGCAAGTTGCATTCTGTTTATGAGCCTCATTTTACCCATCTGTAAAATGAAAGAGCTATCTGAGCTGACATCTACGATCCTTTCCAAAACATTCTGTGTTCCATGGCCCTTTCCCAAGCTCACAGCCTTTGTTCTAAGGTCCCTTCTGCCTTTGGAACAAGCATTTATTAAACTCATACTATATGCCAGGCACTTTGCTGGGTGCTTCACAAATATCATCTCATCTGATCTTTAACATTTGGCTTTGACACTCTTTGTTCAATGACTCCCTCCAGGTCTAATATTCTATGTCCTAAGGACCCTCTCATCTCTAACACTCTATTCTGTAAAGTATCTCCTAACTGACATTCTCTCTCCTAAGATCCCTTTCAACCTCATCCTTCAGTGTTCTAAGGCCTCTCTCATCTTTAGCATTCAATACTCCAAAGTCCCTTCTGGATCTAACACTGTCTGATCTAAGGTTGCACCCATCTCTAATATTCTGTAATCTAGTAAGGCCCCTTCCAGCATTCTGTTTTTCCTTCTAATGTCTCTCCCAGCTTAAAATGATATGTTCCACGGTCCTTTTCAGTGCTAACATTTCTATAATTCTATGCCTAAAGCTAACACCAACTCTTCAAGGATACACTAAAGTTATAAAAGGAAAGCCAACTCCAGACTACTTCTTGTCCCTTATGTTTCCTAAGCGTTGTGCCTTATGGACATACAGGGGTGAGCCAGGCGCATCAAGATGTGCACAAGCAGACAGCATGACAGGGCCTGCAGGGAGCTGGCCACCATAGCAGAAAGGGAGGGAACAGGTGGTGAAGGCCTCCCTGAACCACAGGGGAAGCAGGTGCTCCGCCACAGGAGGTGGCAGAATTTGAGCCTAGTGAGGAAGGCCCAGTCACAGAGCACTTTGGTGAATTTCTGTGGGCTGGTTTTTCCTCTTTTTTTTTATCCAAATGCTTCTGGTAACTTGAATTTTAGCTCAACCTCATAGACACTAACAGATAGCTATGAATGTTTACAGCTATGAATAAATTAAGGCAAAGACCCTAACCTCTGCTTAAACGTTAGGAATTTTCCTAACTGGGGGTTCCAAGCAATAAGGATTGCATTCCTAACTTGTCCTTGAAAATACAGTTATCCCTTCTACATTCCCACTTTCTCCATGGAGATTTCCATATATTGTGGATCATCATAAAAAATTAAATGGGAATTTGGGCGGGGGGGAGTTTGGCAGAAGCTGTGAACAACATGTAAAGGCCAGTAGATGACACAAAGCCTATGACCAAATACTTAACCTAAGTTTGACAATAAAAGAAAAAGGAAAAATTCCAATTTCTTCTCTGGTGTGAAGGACCAAAAAATTTTACATGGATTTTCCAGATCCCAGGATGTTGTGCTCCTAATCTGAGAGATATGGAAGAGATAACTATAAATTCCCTCAAGCCCCAGAGGAGGAAACCACATAGACTTTAGGGGATATTATATTGTCCTCAAGATTAAAATGAGCTACTTGTTACAAAAGGGTGTTATGGATATGTCAGCTTAGTTGATCCTTGCAATAATCATGAAGCAATTTCTATTATTAACTCCATTCTACAGATGAGTAGACTGACAGAGAGAGACTTTAAATCATTTGCTCCGGGTAACACAGCCAGTAATTAATTGTCTGAGGCAAGCCACAAACCCAAATCTTTCAGACTCCAAATCCAGCAATTCACTAGGCAACAGTGCCCTCCGATTATCATTAGCTGAGTTACTGGATTAGCAAGAGGCCAATCCAGAAAAACCTTTTTTTGTCGTTATTACTATATGCTAAATCAAGTAGTAGGGCCAGCTAGGTGGTGCAATGGATAAAGCACCAGGCTTAGACCCAAAAAGACTCATCTTCCTGAGTTCACATCTGGCCTCAGACACTTAATAGCTAGCTGTGTGACCCTGGGCTAGTCACTTAACCCTCTGGTTCAGTTTCCTCATCTGTAAAAGGAGCTGGAGAAAGGAAATGGCAAACCACTCCAGTATCTTTGCTAAGAAAACTCCAAATGGGATCATGAAGCGTCGGAAACAACTGAAATGACTTAATAACAAAATTTAATTAGAGGGTCAGTCAATAAACATTTATTAAGCACCTACTATGTGTCAGGCACAGTACTAAGGAGTCAGCGACAAAAAAAAGAGAAAGCCCCCTTCAAGGAGTTGAAAATCTAACGGGAGAAAAGAAACGAAAAGAACCTATATCATCTGTTATTATTATTGTAACTAGAATTTCATGAATAACAAGAACTCACTTTCACTTTGGTTTCTCTAATGGAACCAAGGTCTCATCAGTGTGAATACTGATACTGCCTTCACTGGGCAGATTCTAACCCTTTCAGGACTCATCAGCCTCAGTGAGCCTGGTCTCATTCGATCCTCACAATAAGCCTGAAGAGGGAACTGACTGGGATACCTTAAGTAAGTTGCTAAAAAGTACTAAGGGAAGGACACTCATGCCCTGCAGCACTCTGTACGCTTTACAACAGCCCTGTGTTTTAACTCTGGCTGCTGAATTTTGGAAATGTGTCCAAATCCACTTTCTTGAGTTAATCAATAGAATCTAATAACCAAAATAACTCCTGTAGAGTGGCACGAACATTTTAAAAAAATAATAACAGCTAAACATTCGTGCAGCCAAATATTTGAGTACTTGCCTTGTACCTGGCATTGAAGGGGAGGAAGGCATGAAATATATATGAGACATAATCCCTCCCCTCAAGGAGTTTTCAGTTTGTGTTATGTGAAGGTTGCTGAGGGTTTAGTGATCACAGAAGCTCAGAGTTGGAAGTTACCTCAAAGGGAATCTGGTCCAATCTTTGTTGTTGTTGTTGTTGTTGTGTTTGTCCTTCATTTTCGAAGAGGACCACGGCACCAGGGAAATGATGACATGACATGACTTGCAGCTGACTTTGATTTGAGTGAGGGCGGGCTGTGCAAGGTCACCAGCCTCACTTTCTCCTCCCGAGCCATCTGGGTCCAGTGACCAGATATTCATCAGGATGACTGGAGATCTACACATAAATAGAATCCTCTCCACAAAATCTTGGACAAGCGATTCTCCCACCCCCATTTGAAGATTTCCTGTGACACAAGCCCTCTATCTCCAGAAGCAGCCATTCTACTCCTGGGCATTGCTACATGTTTTTTTCTAATATAGAAGAGAAATCTGCCAGTCTGCAACTTCCTCACAGTAGCCAGGGTTCTATCCTTCCAGGTCAAAGGGAACAAATCTAATTTCTCTTCCACATGAGACCTCTTTAACTTCATGACAACAGCTACCCTGCCCCATCCAAAGTCTTTTATTCAGCAGGTTAAATATCCCTGGCTCTTTCAAATGATCCTTGGATGGTATGCTTTTGAGTCCCTTAACCTAGCTACCCCTCTTTACAAGTGTTGATAATTTTGGTTTTGTTTTTTATAGACGACCTTGCATTAAAAAAAATTTACTCTGAACCTAAAACGAAAATTGAGCATTTCTATATACAAAGGAAAGCATTAATCTCTATTCCATACAGTTTACTTCTTTTTAAAATATATAACAAATAGAACTCATTACTTGCAAACCTATCCTGCTTGTCTGAGCTTTTCCTGAGGGTCCTTTATTCTCTGCTGTGCATTTCTTTTAAATGCTTCAATAGCCACTTTTTCTTCTTGTTAGGAGTAAATTCAGTCATTTTTGATTCATGTCCAATTCTTCATGACCCCATTTGGGTTTTTTTTTTTTTGCAGAGATACTGGAATGATTTGCCATTTCCTTTTCATTTTACAAATAAGGAGACTGAGGCAAAGAGTGACTTGCCCAGGGTAACAAAGCTAGTAACTATCTGAGGCCTGATTTGAACTCGAAAAGATGAGTCTGCCTGACTCCAAGCCCGGTATTCTATCCACTGCACCACCTAGAGAATCACTATTCCTAGCTCCTCTCCTCCCCCAATTAACAAGAAGAACAAAAAAAAAAGTTTAAACTGTTGTAACAAATAAGCATAATCAAATGCTTGTTTGATTGACTGGCCATATCCCAGAATATATTTCTCTGTTCACCCTGAAATCATCACTTCTCTGTCAGGAGGCAGGCACCGCACCTCGAGGTGGGTCCTCTGGTGTCATGGTGAGGTCACTGCTTTGATCAGAATTCTTTTTTTTTCTCTTAATTTTTTTTATTATTTAATATATTTAGTTTTCAGTGTTGATTTTCACAGGTGTTTGAATTACAAATTTTCTCCCCATTTCTACATTCCCCCCCACTCCAAGATGGTGTATATTCTGGTTGTCCTGTTCCTCAGTCAGCCCTCCCTTCTGTCGCCCCACTCCCCTGCCATCCCCTTTTCCCTTTCTTTCTTGTAGGGCAAGATAAATTTCTATGCCCCATTGCCTGTGTATCTTATTTTCTAGTTGCATGCAAAAGCTTTTTTGTTTTTGTTTTTGAACATCTATTTTTTAAAACTTTGAGTTCCAAATTCTCTCCCCTCTTCCTTTCCCACCCACCCTCCCTAAGAA
>JAQQSZ010020754.1:0-10071 GCA_028646595.1 Phalanger gymnotis
GAACTAAGTGAATGATATTTGTGTGCTGAATTAAAGTAAGCTTGCCAACCCCTTAACCTTGCTCTCCTTATTAAGGCAGATTAAAAGAACCTGGGCTTTCTGGCTGTCCGGCAGCTTTCTGGGTGCTGGCTGTGGGTAGGTCTGGACCCCCCACAGAAGCTGCCAGCCAGATTGTTAAAACATACCCTTCATTCATTTGCTCACATACTCTCATACTTACATACCTTCATGCTCATACACAATCACAAACACACACACATGCCTTAACAATACACTCACACTCCTCACTAACAAACATGTTCACACATATACATTTTATAGTACTTCTCCACACCTTCTTTGTCCGGATATGGCCAAAATGATAGCCCTCACCCCTCACTGTCAATGAGTGGGAAGATTTCTATCCCAAGACTGTGAAGACTTTCCCCAGTAGAAGGGGCAGATGAGAACAATTTGTTCCTATGACCATGGAGACAGGGAAGCAGGTGCTGTAGAGCTGCTTAAAGCTTGGTCAGGCATCAAAGACACCAAGGTCATCCACCACATCCCAGGCCATCACTAGTTGTGTTGACTTTTGTCCTGCCACTGGATTTTGAAGACTGGTGCCTGCAGCTCTGTCTCACTTAAATCCAATTCATGTCCTAGTCAAGACATCACCCTTGATGTCTTTAGTTCTCCTTGAAAACAGAGGACAAACAATAACAATTCTTCACCTCTTATACTTGTGAATTTAACTTTTTTGAATTTCGGTGTAAACCTTTTTGCATTTATTCCTGCCCAACTTCATCTTATTAGATTTAATCCAAAGTTCCAATTTTCTAGAAACCACAGTGATTCACAGTCCATAACAAAAATCATCACAGGGAGGACACTGATATTAAAGATAAACATAGACATAGACGTAGACATAGACACACACATATACACATTGTGGTAAGTGAAAGATGAAAAGACTGAAGAAACACGTTTCTTCTTTCCAAGCATGTTATTTTATTAAGCAATGTATGGCAATTGCCCACCAAATCAGGACCAATGCCCTTCCTCAGCTTAAGCCTGGACCCCGAATAAGGGGGAAACAGACGTTTATACACTAAAAACAATCAAATAAGACCAATAGGTTAAAAGAAAAAAATACAACTCTTGGTGATCTGATTTCTAATTGGATGAAAGATCGGGGACTTTCCAAGTTGGAAGGAGAAGAGTGAACACCTGCAACCCCCTGATTCAGAAAAATAGGTGCCTGCTTCCCCTAAGCGTCTATAAACAATCAAGGGAACATGGAAATGAGAATTAATTGATCAGAATGGGTCCAGTATACAGATAATACATGTGGGTTACTTGAAATGTATGTTTGTGAGAAAACTCCTTGGATTGATCTTTGGATCTGACTGGGTTTCTGGTCAATATAACCTGGATCATTTTTAGTCACGTCTGACTCTTTGTGACCCCACCTGAAGTTTTCTTGGCAAAGATTAAATAGAATATCGATTTCTTTCTTCAGCTCATTTTACAGATGAGTAAACTGAGGCAAACAGGGTTAAATGATTTGCCCAGGACTACATAGCTATTAAGTATCTGAGGTCAGATTTGAACTCAGGAATAAGAGTCTTCCTGACCCAATGGTCAATGCACTATGGCACCACCTAGCTGTCCTCACTGTAAGAAATAGTGAATATAAGAGATGCAGAGAAACATGGAGAGAGATATATATGTACTGATAGAAAGTGAAATAAGAACCACAAAAATAATATAAGCAAGAACTAGAACAATGTTCCAGGGGGGGATGGGAGGAGAAGATACCCTGAATGCTTTGTTATCATAATTGCTAAATATGTCCAACAAGAAAATATGAGAAAATGCACCTCCTTTGTGGAAGTGAAAGCTATGTCTGCAACACTTTGCATGTAATATGTTATTTAATTGATGTCTTGGCTAATTTTGCTAATCAACCTTTCCTTTTTTCTCTCTTTTTAATTATTTATTGTAGGGTGGAGCTTTCTGGGTAAGGGAGACAAAGTGATGTATTTGGAAATAAAGGTGATGTAAAAGCAAAAGATACCAACAAAATAAACAATAAAAAGTGAGGTCTTACAATGGGGAGCAGGGTAGGGGTTCACTGAAAGCTCTGTATGGTTTCCTGAATGGGATCCAACCTTGCCTCATCCTCTTCTTCATTTCTATGCCCCTCTGTTGCCCGTCTGTGGCATGTGCATCATGTACTAACAATGCAACATGTCGTCCATCCAATTTCATATCATGATTTAAATAGTAAGCATTCTTCATTCCCTTGGTTTTGCCAAGGCAGTTGGCCAAGCGGATCTCTTGGGGAAAATGTTGAAATCTGTTGTGTTCTGTTGCTTGATTCAATCAGCAGAAAATCAACCACAAGAAAGAACATCCAAAGACCCTTGTGATCAATAGGAAATCCCACCCTTATTTGGTTTTTGACAGTGATCCTTGATAGCATTTGCAGATGGCTTGGGCTATCATCTATTCCCTTAATTTATGCCTTATTTAGTTTCGAAGTCAGAGTGGACCATTACTCAAACTGACCTCTACAGTTGTGTCTGTCATGAAATCTTGAATGATCTTAACACCATTATGGGAAACGCCTCAACTAAGGGCAGGGGGAATTTGGGGATAAATTCTCTCCATGGTGGCAAGGTTTTTTGGATTTTTGTTTGTTTTTTGTTAACAATCCTTTACTACATATGCATTTTTTTTTCCTTTTTAGATCAAGTGGAAGGAATGTAGAATTGCAGTCAGAAAGTCTGAATTTAAGACTTGGTTATGCTGGAGTCAGTTCAAGCTTGTAGGCGTCAATTGGTAAATTTTCATTTTCATCTCTTAAATTGGCAACAAATCAGGGTTTGATGTGTTGTTTTGTTGATTTCTAGACATAAGAAAGCAATGGAGAAAATGCAAATCATGCAAATTAAACTTAAAAATGTCTCATGCCTTTTTAGACAGCCAGGTGATAAACCATTACCAGCACTCCCCTGCTAAGTCCACAGTCGCTGCTACTTACTACCTATGTGTCATTGCGCAGTTAACCTCCCTCAGCCTCAGTTGTTTCATCTGTAAAAGGGGAAAGTAATGCTTCTACTACTTCTAATAAATTGCTCACAGGGTGATTAGCATCTAATGATAATAATAAATCATTTAAAAGCTCTTTGAAGCCCATAAACATTGCAGAAATGACATTTACTGATGTTATATTTTTTAATATCATGAAGAGCACCTACCCTATTTGGTTTGTAATTTGTCCTTATCTAGACCCGTGTTTGAATACGAGCATGTGCCACTACAGAGCCTTCAGCACTGGCAGCAGGGAGACTTTCTATGATTGTGTTCCTGTAGATGTGGGACCCACTGAGAGGTTTGGTGAGAGACCAGACACTATCTTTCTCTCTGACTGCCATGAAGGGCTTGCCTTAGATGGCCAGATTGATAGTCTTCCACTTTACTAATGAGAGAGGGCTCTATGCTAGGCTAATTAGGTTTTAATCCAAGAGTGCAGCTCTTGGGTTTTCCCACTCTGTGTCAAAGGAGAACTAGGAAAGCTTAAGTAGATAATAGGATAGGAACTAGACCTGGGATTTCATTGGTATAGAAACTCCCTTTACCAATAGAGGTAGACTCTTTTTCTACAACATAAGGTAAGCAACTTGGCCACCATCACACTGACAATATGTGCCAAAGGTGGGACTTGAGCCCAGGTCTTCCTGGCTTCAAGGATGGCTTTACTATGATATGTAGCACCACAACTCAAGAGGGCATTAATGTGATGAGGGGAGGGGACACATTTCAGGGTTTCATCCAAAAAAATAGTTATTGAAATTATTATCACTAGTATTTAAAGGGAATCAGCTGGACATAGCCTGATCAGTATGCTTTCAGAATGAAGGCAACCTACCAAAAGAGCATTTGAAAGAGTGAGAACAACAGGGAAGAATGCCTGAAATGAATACATTCCCTAGGTGACATCCAAGTCCTGCAAGGAGAATGGTCCTTAAGTCATGATGTCCCCATATTATGGTGGGTGTAAAGCCTTTGTTTATCATTAGCTGTTACCCAGGGATACGTCTAAGGGCTAAGATTGGCTGAAAGAGGTGGTTGAAAGTCGAGTTGACTCATAAAGAAGCTGGAGAGTAGGATAAGAAGCTATGAGGGCTAGCTTTTCATCATTTAAAGTAAATTTACAATGGAATTGATAATTTGATTCCCCAGAGAAACTACACAATTTCTCACTCCATATAACTCTTGATACTCTATCTATGCATAATTCTGTGCCAAAAGAGATTGTCAACGCTTTAACTTACATTAATAAACATATTTAAGCAGATGGAGAAGGGGTCAGAGTGGGAAGGGTAGCTTTCCTGTTTCTGTAAAGAAACAATTATCATTTTCAGTTAATCAGACATTTAATCATTTCAGATGAAGCTTCTGAACAAAAACAAACCATGATTAACTATAATAACTTAATGTTGTGATGTCAAGTTATGCCTTAAATGAATAAGATTTGTCTTTTTGAGTAGCTATTATCTGTTAAAACAGTAGCAACAAAAACTAGCAAAGATGATGGGCATTCAATTGAAAAGTTGATAGTATGGATCAGCATGATTTATGATATCAAATATATGAAAAACAAATTGAAAATCTTAAAAAATACACCTCATTTCCTTTCTTTATCTTCAGAACATTAAAGCAAATGAAATAGTTTATATTATAACTTAGTTTAACTTCCTGAAATAAACACAGAGGTCAATTTCTTCTAATTACGGCGATATATTAACATTTTTCCTCTCTTGAGAAAAAAATAGATTAGGTTGCTCTTTTAAGTGACTGATTTATTTTATTTTTATGTAAAGCCTTTCTGCATACGTATTTAATAGGATTAAAGAAATAAAGAAAACAGTGACACATAGTGGCCAATTATGTGATCTACAGGTTTTTATCGCCTCAAACCAAATCAAAATTCACAATTTACAGAGATATCTCCATTTATCTCAAAAGGTTAGAAATTCATTAAACATTTTAAAAATTAAATTAATTTTAACTAAGCATATGTCCAAAGATACAATTTATAACATACATGTGGTTAGGAGGGATAGCAGTTAACAATACCTAACAATAACACATCAAAATTACAAAGAGCTTGCAAAGCATTAGCTTCGAATTTTTTATCTTTTATTATTGTTTAGGAAAGTGTGGGGATAGATGAAAAGTTGTGATTAAATGTGAGCTGATGAAGCCTTTATTATGTGAACCTTAACTGGAGGCATGTGTATGAAGACGAATAATTCCTCTTCTCGGTTCCCACATTATTGACCCTAAAGTAATTATCACAATGGAAAAATAACCAGTCTTCATGTTCATAGAGCCTGGCCCAAGTTATTTACATGCGATAAATCACAGGCGATGTCACTGGAAGAGAATTTTTTTTTCCCAGAATATCATCACCCTTACTGAACCAAAGAAAAGACATTTGTTGCTGCGACTGGAGTCCAGTTTTTTGTGACATGCTAAGTATGGCATGTTTGGCTGTAATAATAATTATAGATAACATTTACATAGCACTTGAGGGCAGCTAGGAGGTATAGTGTATAGAACACCAGGCCTGGAGTCAGGAAGACCTGAGTTCAAATCCAGCCTCAGATACTTACTAGCTGTGTGACCCTGGGCAAGTCACCTAACCCTGTTTACCTCAGTTTCCTTATTTGTAAAATGAGCTGAAGAATGAAATGGAAAACCGCCCCAGTCTGTTTGCCAACACAAGAGCAGTTACAAAGAGTCGGGCTCACCTGAACAACAACAGTAAACATAGAACTTGGTATGTGCCAAACACTGTGCTGAGGACATTACAAGTATCATTTTATTTGATCCTCACAACAACCCTAGGAAGGAAGTGTTATTATTATCCTCATTTTATGCATGTGGAAACTGAGTCAAACAGGTTAAGTGACTTACCCAGGGTGGAGGCCGGATTTGAACTCTGGCCTTCCTGGCTCCCAGCCAGACACTCTTTCCATCATGCCATGCAGCTGCATTCCTAATTATAATCAAATCAATATTTCTAATTTTTCAATTTTCTTATAGTTTTTCACCCCATACGACTCTTGCTATTGTATCTGGCTCCGTGATATTTTGCCAAAAGAGACTGTCAACACCTTGATTTATGTTAACATATTTAAACAGATGGAGAAGGTGGCCTGGGTAGAAAGGGCAGCTTTGCTCTTTCTGTAAAGAAATAATCCTCATTTTCAGTTAATCAAACATTTAATCATCTCAGAGGGAGCTTCCGAATAAATATAAAATATTATTAACCATGGTAATTTAATGTTAATTTAAAAGGTCAGATCAATATTTGATTATAATTAGGAGGATATTGAAGTAGTAAAATCATGAGAGTCACCATTGTTTAAGGGAGAGACACTGGACCCGAGAATTGGCTCTGTCCTTTGGGAACATGCTCTTCTTTATCTTAATCTTTAGTTTCTCTAAACCTCAGTTTCCTCACCTGCGAAGTGGAGATGATAATACGTGGTCTACCCATTGCAAGCTGCTGCTGTGTGGGAGCTAGAGCGGACGTTCCTGAACTTTAAAAATTCTTATACATTCCTTTCTCCAGTTATTACTGTTGTAAAAGTTTCCTTTGTAATTGAAATGTTTCTAGCAGATAGTGAAAAGTCTTATTGTTTAACAACATAAGAAGAAAAAAAAAGAGCAAAGTCTGTGCCTAGACAAGTGAGATTAATTAGTATTTCCTTCCAGGGAAATAGCTGCCTGACCCCTGAGGGACAGGTGAGATAGATGATTTAAATATCATAAAATTGACCTTTGTGATCTTAGGATGAAAGCAAAATGAGCTGCAGGTTTCATTGTCCTTTTAAGCCTTGTAAGGATCCGGGAAGGATGCATGTGAGCCGCATGACTTAAATACCTTATGGGATTCTCTCCTAAAAAAAAAATAAAAAACAGAAGAGCTGCCTGTGTAACAGGATATGTAATAGGATTTCATGGGGCTGGGAAGGGCCATTTATCCTCTGAAGTTGTTCCCCTGGATTCAGCTGTTTCCTGAAATTCCTTTACAAATGCAAACTTGCCTACTTTTAAAATACACATACCCCTAGGAGAGAGAAAAGTCTACTTAGTCTTTTCCACCTTAGTGTGAATTAGTTTAGAGACACAGTACTTGGCCAAGATTGAAAGCCAGCCAGGAAGGCTTGGATTCAAGTCTGCCTCTGAGCTTACTGACTGTGTGCCCTGGTCAAGTCACATCCCTTGTCTGTGCTCTGGGAAGATTTCCAATTCTAGACATTGTAGAGAATATGCAGGTCTGCATTACCAGGGAGAATGTCTTTACCTTAGACTTCCCTCTACCAGTTAATTCTCATTTACTGGGTTTTATGGCAGTTCTCCAGGATGATTCAAGTGAAAAAATCATTTAATGGTACCTTAAGCATTAAATAATTGCAGAACAATATGAGTGGTATATTAAATTACCCTTAGGACACACCTCACATTTTTGTTGTTGCAAGGGATTTGAGGTACAAAAATGTGGGGAACCACTGGCCCATACCAATGAAATTACAAATTCAGTTCATATCGCTATAGACTGTTCATTCAGTGGTGATAAACTCAGAAATGGGGACCACTAAACCACACATAGGGCAGCTAAGTGGCACCATATTGCATAGAGTCCTGGGCCTGGAGTCAGGAAGACTCATCTTCCTGAGATCAAATCTGGTCTCAGACAGATACTAGCTGTGTGACCCTGGGCAAGTCACTTCACTCTGTTTGCATCAGTGTCTCATCTGTAAAAGGAGCTGGAAAAGGAAATGACAAACTACTCCAGTATCTTTGCCAAGAAACTCCCAAATGGGGTCATGAAGAGTAAGACACAACTGAAAAACAAATGAACAAAAGACTCAAACTGTACACAAATATCCCTGTGGGCTTCATATTGGCTTAATTTTAAAATGTAATATCTGTGTTTTGTTGTATTTTTATTTATTTTGTTAAATATTTACTAATTACATTATAATTTGATTTAGTGCTAGGGAGAGCGGTGGACTTGTGGAAGTATTTGACACTTCTTCCTTAGTTTATCTAAGCCTTTCTTGAGAAGAAATTTTTATAGGATTGAGAAGACCTGAGAACACAGGGCATCTGGTTTGGGGGAGTCAGTAAGAAGATCCCCAACAAGCAGGGAGGAGGGGAAAAAAGCTGAGGGCTGTTCTTCTAGTCCTCCCCGTATGGCCTTAGGATGCTCTTTGAAAATTGAGTATATGGTTGACTATATGAGCATTGTCCTGCAACTCAGGGTAAGATCAAACTGTGTTCTCTCTGATGTTCATTAAAGGCTATTTTTGTTTCTCTCTCCTTCAGACAGTTTAAAAAGATATAGATAGGCATCAGCAATTGAATGTAGTCTCAATTAGGCTTTTCAAAGCTATTACTTACTGATGTCCTAGAAATTGCTGCCGGTTGTGGGAACTCTGTCTTCTAGGCATATATGAGACCATTAAAGTGACAGGACCTCACGGAAAGGTTTATTTTGCAGCTCTAACGCAAAGGAATATAAACAGAATCCCAGAGTCTCAGAGTTTGTAACGGCAACTACACTGGCATACCCAGGACAGGTGCTGATGCAGGTTCTTTTATCCACTTTACTAGGAAAGCAGCTTAAAAAGGGGTCAAAGATCTTCTATAATTACATAAAAGACAAACAGAGAAAATACAGAGAATAGAAATGAAGACCAACAGACAGGGCTCTACTGCCTCAATCAAAAATAAGGCTGCTACGTATACTTTACATCCACCACTGGATTGAGAGAGCCCTTACCTCCGAGGAGTCAGGAGCTCTGAATTTATGGCCACTCAAGAATCTTGACCAGGGAATCACAATATCTTTCTCATTAGTGATCCCCCAAAGCAAAAACTCACCTCTTAGAATGTATACTCTTTTGGCTAATGGGCTCAGTGCCTAACTAGAAATTAACAAAAGGTGTGTAAGCCTTCCTACAAGCAAGCAAGCTTCCCTTAATGGGCGGCACGCAAGGCTTATTGACGGGCAGGGAAGATCTTATTCCCCATTAACCTGACAGAGTTTGGAAGAGACCAAAGAGGCATCGCTGACCAAGAATCCTCCTATGATCCGGTCAGTGGCAGATTGATGATCACCCTTTATTTGATGTGCTCCAGCAAGGGAGAACTGACCCCCTCATAAGGCGGTCCATAGAAATATCATTAGCACCATTTAGCAGGTGAAGAACTTAGGCTCTCAGTCTTCAGGTCACTTCCTATGGTGACACAAATAGTACCAAAGCGGAAATTGGAACCCAGATCTCTTACCTCCAAGCCCATCAGTATTTGCAATTGTCTTCTTTCCTGCTTTATAAACTCCATGAGGACTATCTTTTATATAACCTTGGAAATTCTCTCTTAGTGTTGAACACAGTGCTCAGTACACATCTTCCTGAGTTCAGATTAAGTTGTGTGACCCAGCTCTGTCTTAGTTTCCATCTGTAAAAAATAGCTGGAGAAGAAAATGGCAAACCTCTCTAGTATCTTTGCCAAGAAAACCCCAATTGGGGTCACAAGGAGTCAGACGTGACCGAAACGACTCAACGACAATCAACACACAGTAGGTCTTTAATAAACATTTGTTGTATGAACAAAGTGAATGACTTGAGAAGCAGCCAATTTAAAAGGGGGAAAAAGGCAGGACTGCACAAAAGCTGTAAAAAAATCTGGGTTCTATTCCCCATTCTAGAAGTTACTAAATTGGACCAGTCTCTTGAACTTTCTAAGTTTCAGCTTCATCATCGATATAGCACATTACCTACTTAGAAACAGATTAGAAAGAGGCCTGAACTTGAGTCAACACACTTGAATTTGACTATGGCTATGAAGCTAGATGCTTTTGACCATGGGCTCAGCTTTCCTTGTCTGTAAAATAGGAATGGCCATACTTTTATTACCTGTCTCACAGAGTTGTTCAGCAGGAAAGTACTCCATGCCTTTGATCTGGACTGCCCAGAAGGCAGTGGCCTCTGTGGAGCACAT
>JAQQSZ010020755.1:0-10070 GCA_028646595.1 Phalanger gymnotis
GGTCTTCTTTGTCACCAAAGAAGGATTCCAAAGTCTGAGACTGAATCTGGGGGTGTTTTTGCTGCCTGGCCATGTTCCCAGACAACTTACTTGACCCTTGAGTTTTTCAGCAGGATATGACTGCTTGTAGACTAAAGAGTTCTAGGTTCCACACTTGATGGGATGCACTAGCTCTGCCTCACCAGCACTCCTCCTTCTCCAAAAACCCCCAACCTGGACTGGACTTAGATCTTCAGCAGGCTCTTCCCTCCCGCTCTGATCTGCCACTTAATTCCTCCCACCAGGTGGGCCTGGGGCCAGAAGCAACTGCAGCTGTAGTTCTATAGCTGCCCCACCTCCACTGCCCCAGGCCAGTGGCCAAACTGCAAACTCCCTGTCCCCAGCAGCTTTTCCCACTGACCTACTCTGTTGCCTTTGCTGTTTGTGGGTTGAAAAGTCTGGTAACTGCTGCAGCTGACTGATTCAGGGAGCTAGGGCACACTCCACCCAGCTCCTGGTCTGGTGGATCTGCGCCACCCATGCTGGGCTCTGCTCCGCTCAGCTCTGCTCCCCTCTGCTCCTCGCTCAGTGCAGAATAGAGCTTACCCAGAGTCTATTCAGGCAGTCCTGGGCAATAGCCCTGCTTCCCTCTGCTACCCTGTGGGTTCTGCAATTTTAGAACTGGTTCAAAGCCATTTTTATAAGTTTTTGCAGGGACTTGGTGGGGAGCTCACGCTAGTCTCTGCTTTCCAGCTGCCATCTTGGCTCTGCCGCCACCCCCTCCCTGGTCTGATTTGAACTCAGGAAGATGTGTCTTCCTCCCTCTGAGCCTAGAGCTTTATTCACTGACCCAACTACCAACCCTTTGTGAATGTGCACACTGTATATACCTGTATATATGCATATGTTTATATGGACATATGCACATTTCATTGTATTTTTGTTTATTTTGTTATACATTTTCTGGTTACATTTTTATGTTGTTCAGGCAGGCATATTTGGTGCTGTTGTGATTTTAGAGAGGAATCTGACACCTCTTGTGTAGTGGATAGAAATTGTGGATAGAAATAGTGGACAGAAAATCAGAGTTAACCTTGGAGTTATGAAGAGTTGATTTTGCTTTCTTCTTTTTCACATTCTGCTTACATGACCCTGACCTAGACAATTAATCTTTCAGTGCTTAGACTCTCTAAATATAAATAACAGAAAAGATGCCAGTCTGTTTTGGTAGAGAATATTTCTCACTGTGAGCTACACACATTTAAAAAAATCACAGATGTAGTAAAAAAAAAAATCATTGACTAGCTGGTCAGTATATCAATAAAATGCCAACGTGATGATGTAATCTTGGGGTGGTGCATTGGTAACTAAGTCGGGACTTTCTTACTGTTTTAGAATGATAAATTAATTAAGTCTCTGATTGAGCCTTACTAGGTGCAAAGCCCCAGACACTTATCAGGTGATAAATCTATGTGGGCGTGAAGTGGAGTTGCTAAGACCAGAGCCAATAGTAGGAGCCTAAGTTCTGGTCCTCAGATGACATTTGATGACTGCTAAAGAATGTGTAAAAAGAGAGAACAGAGATGTTTGCTTGGGGTTCTGAGCCATAGGAGGAGTGGCGCATGACTCTGGGCCAGCCGTTGCTATGAGCTCCCTGGACCCAGAACTCAGATGGTGCTGGTTTCTTGGTAACTATGAATTCTGTTTGGTCTGTTTATAATGTATATTTGTAATTTGTTTATATTTGCTCTGAAGTTCAGGATGCTGGCTTCTTCCCCTGAATTAAGTGAGTTTGTGTGTAAGTGTTGGATTAAAGTCAGATTGTTAACCCCTTAACATTGCCTTCCTTAGTAAAGCAGATCAAAAGAACCTGTGCTGGCAGCATTCTCGTTGTTTGGCTTATATTGGTCTTTCACCCCCGCAGCAACTTCTAGCTGAATTGTTGTAAAGGGTGGTTGTGAAACAATATATTTTCCATTTCTGTTTGCCTAATCTATCTTCAAAGGAAGAAATGATTCCTGCTGAGTACTCAGCATAGTGTAGGATGCTTTGGGGGAACAAAAGAGGGGTATATATAATAATCTCTACTAGTCAAACAGTTTCAATTCTTATTTGAGAGAAAACAATAACTGTAACTATGTAACTATGCATAAAACCATGTGTTGATGCAACTATAAATACACATGAGTATATATCATGTATATACTATAATGTGTTATAAAAACGTATACATATATACTTATATGCTAAGAAATACTCTAAACCTTGCAAGGATAAGTTATCCCCAGCAAAATCTAGAGAATCTCAGAAAGAAACTCTCAGAATCAGGCAAACTAGTGGAGTCTTTTAGCATATTTCTTAAAAAAAAATACCACCTTGTTCTCATGATCACAAGCACAAATGAATGAATGAATGAATGATTGAATGATAAAGCGTTTGAAGACATTTTATGTCCCTGGTTAAAGTACTATGCAAATTAACTTCAATATTAGTATAGTTCTTGATTTTGCATTTGGATTGCCATTGTGGTGTCTTCATCCTTTGGAATATGATTCTCCAACTTATAATTGGAATTTGAGAGACAAAGGTCTAAGGAAGTATTGACTCTGCTTCTATATCTTAAGGTTGTGAGTCATTGGCTTATGGTTGCCTCCTTCCCAACTACCAATTAATAGCTAATATTTATATAGCACTCCCTATGTGCCAGACAAGAGTAAAATGTTTTAGTAAACCTAGTTGCTTTTATAATTAGTATTTTTTAGGAGTAGAAGGTGGTTGAACAATTACTCAGTGAGACAGGAGATAAGGAAGCAGTTCTTCTAGCTAGTGTTAAAAAAGAGTTGAGGCTTATTCGTTATGAGCCTCCCAGTCATTTCAACCTCTAGATCAAATGAGATAAGGTATATGAAATGTCTTCAGTCCTAAAGTGTAATATAATATAAGCGACTGTATTTATTATCACTTGTATACAGTTAGCTTACAACCAATACAACTAATACCATTATAAAGGCAAAAAGAATGGAACTATGCCATTCTCTTATACCTTTCATATACCTTTCTGTGATTTTCTTTCTGTGACTTCATAATCCACAGAATTGCTGGACTTTGTTTTCATTTTAAAATGATTCCACCCAAATACAGATGTCAGGAGAGGAACAGAGAACATTTAAACAATGCATTTTGCCCTGTTCCATGAACAACTCTAGTCACACAACTCTTGGTCTCTGTTCCCAAATTCTCTTTGCCTTTTCCCTTCTCCTCTACTTCTATCTTCTGAACATCATTGATAACAATAACATACTGTATATGAGTACCTTAAGCAACTTATGCAGTTAACAAAGGATGTACAAACTGTGATTTTATTATGTTTTTTTTCCTTTCTCTCTCTCTCTCTCTCTCTCTCTCTCTCTCTCTCTCTCTCTCTCTCCTTCCACATTTTTTGTTTAAACTTGGTTATAAGGCAGTTCTAAGACTTTCTCATTGATGGTTTTTGAATTGTTTTATGGTACTAAAGTTTTGAGCCAATAACCTTGCAATACCTCTTCTAGTACTTTGGAATCAGAGCCAATCAGAAATGACTTCAGAGTGGAATACAGAAGTTGAGTCTAGCACTGAGAGTATTTATTGTATGTGTTTTTTTGGTTGAAACATTTTTTATTCCTATAGTTTTTAAGGGACCTTAAAAATAATTGAGTTTGATCTCACTTATCACAGTAGGAAGCTGAGGCCCAAAGAGATTAAATGACTTATCTCTGGGTACCCACACTTTATAGGGTTAAAGGCTGAGTCCTGTGGTGATTGCAATTTCAAAAAGAAAAGCTGGGTGACCTTCAAATGCATGTCCTATAACTCCAAATCTATGAATATTTCCTTTATCTCATTACTGAAAGGTCCCTTCAGGTTCACTCCCCATGTCCTTTCTTCCTTCATTTCTTCCTTCCTTCCTCCTTTTATCAAATATTTTCATTTTTATTCCACAATATATGTGCCCATGTTAATAAAAAAAGAAAAGAAAAATAGTTAATTGAAAGCAGTCAACAAGGCAAAGTTTTCTGAAAACACAGGCAACAGACCTTCCCCCTTAGTCTACTATAAATATTTTTGTCCTTTTCTTTTTTAATCCCTTTTTGGATACAGATTCAGTAGTGTTATTTCTAGGTAAAAAGTTTTATAGCCCTTTGGGCATAGGTTGAAATTGCTCTAAAGAATGGTTGAAACAGTACACAACTCTACCAACAGTGCATTAATATTTCATTTTTCTGATGTCACCTCCAACATTTGTCATTTTCCTTTTATGTCCTATTAGTCAGTCCTATAGGTCTGAGATAGTACCTCAGAATTGTTTTAATTTGCATTTTGCTCAATCAATAGTGATTTAGAATATTTTAATATGTCTATAGATAGCTTTGATTACTTCATCTGCAAACTGACTAGTCATATCTTCTGATCATTTTTCAATTGGGGAAATACTCTTATTTTTTATAAATTTGACTCAGTTCTCCATATATTTGAGAAATGAGGCCTTTATAAGAGAAAGTTCCTTCAAAAATATTTTCACAATTATGACAGTTAAACACACTTCTTTCCATCCTATTTTTCTTTCCCCGTTTATTCTATTTTCTCTCTCCTTTTACCCTGTCCCTCCTCAAAAGTGTTTTATTTCTGACTACCACTTCCCCCAGTATGCCCTCCCTTCTATCACATCTCCCCTACCTTCTCTTATCCCCTTCCTTTCCTACTTTCCTATGTTTTAAGATGGACTTCTATGCCCAATTGAGTATGTGTATTGTTTCCTCTTTGAGCCGATTGTGATTGAGAGTAAGGTTCACTTACTCCCCCCCTTAAGTCTTTTTACATATCATTCATTCATATCCAACTTACACATGTGTCCTTTGTTCATATATACTCCTTCTAACTTCCATAATAATAAAAAAGTTTTTATGAGTTACAAGCATCATCTTCCCATGTAGGAATGTAAGCAGTTTAACCTTTTTAAATCCCTTATGATTTTTCCTTTCCATCTTTTTATACTTTTCTTGAGTCTTGTATTTGAAAATCAAAATTTTGTCAAAGGATTTTATTCTCTTCTGGCCTTTTCATCAAGAATTTGTGAAAAGTCCTATATTTCATTGAATCTTCATTTTTTTCTTCTGAACAATCATACTCAGTTTTGCTGGGTAGGTTATACTGGGTATTAATTCTAGCTCCTTAGCCGTCTGGAATATCATATTCCAAGCCCTTGTAATGGCAAGCAGGGTGGCACTTTTTGCTGTTTTTTTTTCTTTTGGAGTGCTTCTTACCATAAAGGTAATCAAATGCCTTTGATTGAGTCTTGTCTTTGATTCAAGAGTCTTTGATTGAATGAAAAGTCTTTGATGACCTGCTTAAGTCACAAGAATGCCTAAGTCACATGAGTTTTAGTCACATGGTTGTGCCCCTCTGACCCTGAAGAAGCAAACATATACTTGAAGATTAGCATCTTGTTTTGGGGGCTCATGCATGGGAAAAGTATTTGTGTGGTTTGGCCTGAGGAGACTCTGGGTAGCTGTTAAGGAGCCCCCTGGCTTTGAAAACCCAAATGCTGGTCTTTCTCTCACTAGTAACTGTATGTATTGCTATGGACAGATAGAAGCTGTCTACCAATTTGTGTTTGTTTTGTTTATATACTATATGCTTGTGATTTCTGTTTGTATACTCTCTGAAATTCAGGGTGCTGGTTTCTTTCCCCTGAACTAAGTGAATGATATATGTATGTTTAATTAAAGTGAGATTGTAAACCCCTTAAAATTGCTTACCTTAGAAAAGCTGATCAAAGAACTTGTGCTAGCAGTCCTCCTGTGTGGTGGTGTTATTGGCCTTACATCTCCACCGCAGCTGCAAGCAGCATTGCTGTTACGGCCCTCCAATATTTTCGTGTAGGAACTGTTTAATCTTAACCTGACCATGACTTCACAATACTTGACATGTTTCTTTCTGGATGCTTACAATATTTTATCCTTGACCTGGGAACTCTGGAAATTGGCTATAATATTCCTGGAAGTTTTCATTTTGGGATATCTTTCAGAGGGTGGTAGGTAGATTCTTTGCATTTCTATTTGACCTTCTGATTCTAGAATATAAGGGCATTTTTCTTCAATATTTTTTTTGAAAGATGATGGCTAGACTATTATTTTTTTTTTTGCTCATGTATGGCTTTCAGGTAGTCCAATAATTTTTTAATTGTCTCTCCTGGATCTATTTTCTAGGCCAGTTGTTTGCTAAAGAGACATTTCACATTGTCTTCTATTTTTTTAAAATTATTTTGATTTTATTTCATTGTTTCTTGAGTTCTAATGAAGTCATTAGCTTCCATTTGCTCCATTATAATTTTCAAGAAATTATTTTTTTCCATGAGCCTTTTGACTTTTTTCCTATTTATTTATTTATTCTACTTTTTATAGAATTTTTTCTTCACCAAACTTTTGTACCTCTTTTTACATTTGATCAATTCTATTTTTCAAGGAATTCTTCTCTTCATTGGCTTTTTGTACCTCTTTTACCATTTGGCCTAGTCTATTTTTTAAGGTGTTATTTTCTTCAGCATTTCTTTTCGTGTCTCCTTTATGAAGGTATTGACTTTTTCATGATTTTTTTTTGTATCGCTCTCATTTCTCTTTCTAATTTTTCTTCTACCTCTCTTACTCAATTTTCAAAATCCTTTTTGAGCTCTTCTGTGGCCTGAGACCAATTCACACTTTTCTTGCAGGCTTTGGATATTGCACCTTTGATGTTGTTATCTTCTGAGTACATTTTGATCTTTCTTGTCATGATGGTAACTTACTACGGACAGAATTTTTTCCTGTTGTTTGGTTATTTCCCCTGTCTATTTCTTGACTTTTATCTCTTTTTTAAAGTGGAGATCTGCTTCCAGAGTTGAGGGCTCACTGTCCCTAGCTTTGGGGGTTTTGTGCAGCTGTTTTCAATGATACTTCTAGGGACATGTAAGTTTTCGGTTCTTCCAAGGTGGTTTGATCTAAGGAAGGTGTGTTCACTACTCTCCAGGCCTGTGCTCTGAATGACCACAAGCATTATTTTCTGCCCTGTAACTGTGATGAGTGTCCCTGCTCCACTGAGGCTCCAAATTTTGGTGTGTTCCTCAGCCTTTGGATTGCCATAGAGGACTTCCAACCAGATCTGAGTGGGGACGAAGTAAGTCCTGTCCCTAATGTCAGCAAAGACACTTTTGTAGTCTTCTTCTGACTTGTTGTTTGACCTCCTTCCCATCTGTTTTCTGAGAGCTTCTGAAGCAGTCACTGAAGCTGCTGATTCATTGACTCTCAAGAGCTCATCCTGGTTTACTGAGGGCAAACACTGGTCTGGCCTGCATTGAACTCTGCTCCACTCTCACTCAGGTGAGACCTGCTGACCTTCTATGTTGTTTTGGCTAGAATATTATTTTAGCCCATCCTTTTGTGGGTTCTGCCACTGTAGGAATTGTTTTATGCCATTATTTAATGGTATTCTGAAATGTTTAGGGGAGAGCTTAAGTGAGTTGCTGCCTTTTCCCAGCCATCATGTCTCCTCCTCATTCCTCCATTTTTCTTGCAAGAGGAAGAAAATATGTTTCTCATTTCTTCTCTAGAATGAAGATTGATCATTACATTTTATCTGTGTTTGTCTCTTTTCTTATATTGTATTAATTTCCATTAATATGACCATTGTACTTAATATGCAGTGTATATTGCACTTTTTATTCTGCTTTCTTCAGTCTGTAAATAGTTCATAAAATTTCCATATTTCTTTGAGTATCTCACATGATCCACAATAGTTAATTACATTCATATACTATAGCTTGGGAATTTCAGAAACCACATGTACCTAAAAGTGTAATTTTATAAAAAGCACTGGGATACCTGATTCTTTCCATTATATCTAGCTCTTGGAAAAACTATAAAAATAACAAATTGATGAGTTAGCATGGGTAAGAAGAAATAAACACCATCAGGAGAACAGCTTTGAATCCTTGATCTTGCTAGCCCCATAACCTTAGGCAAGTCTTTCCCCTTCTCTGAAAGTCACATCTCTCTATTTAAAATGAAGATGATGATACTTGTTCTACCTAGTTCTCAGGAGCTTTGTGGGGAAAGTATTTGGTAATACTTAAGTCTTTTAGAAATGGACTTTTTATTATTAAGTGAGAGGTTACATGGCATGGTGATAGCAAGTCCACAATGAAGTGCTAGGTTTCAGTTCCAGATACATTACCCTTGTCCAGCACCTTAACCTTTCTGTACTAGTCAGGAGATTTCAAACCATAATTATCTTTGTTTTATTAATGAGAAAACTGAGGCTTACAAAAGTCAAGACATATAAACCTCTCAGTCTGTGACTGACAGACTAGACTCATGCCTAGATCCATAAGTGAACATGGCTTCAGGATGCTTTCTACTACATCACATTGTTTTCATACTGTTTCTGGATTACTTGACTATGATTTTCCATCCAGTTCCACCCTTGGTTAATAGTGGAAACTCATTCTCATGCTATCTCACTTTACTCTCTAACCTCTAAACAAAACTCACTTGTCTGTTACCCATTATCATTGATTTGGCTAGAGACTCAAAATGATCTTATAATTCAATCCATGCCAAAGACTTAAGGGATACTATGGCCTTAATATAGCACTCTTCTTTGATAACAGTTTCATTTTAATAAGACACTTCAATTACTCAATGCACAACTTAGTTTCATTAATGGTCATAATAAAATTAAAAATATATTAAATAAAAAGTGCTTGGAGAAGTAAGTGTTAAAATTCAACTAGAAACTAAAAGCATATTCCTAATCAATTTGTGGGTTAAAAACAAAATTATAAAAATTATAACCTCAATGAAGCTAATGACAAAAATGTGTTAACATTCCAAATTTTTGAGGATGAAGCAAACACAATACTTAGGGAATAACATATCTCTAAACACTTTTGTTAAAAGAAAAGAGAAAGAACCAATTAATGAAATTCGACAGCACCTAATCATCTTAAAAAAGCAACAAATTTTAATACCACAGTTAGACACCAAAATAGAAATCCTAAAATTAAAGAATAAATTAACAAACTTGAAAACAAACAGTGAATTAATAAATAAAACTAGAGATTTTTAAATGAACAATAAAAATAGATAAATCATTAGCTAATTTGATTTTTAAAAGTAACAGAAAATTTATCAGTATGATAGATGAAAAAGGAGAATTTGCAAAACTGAAGAAATATGTTAGTATAAACATTTTGCCTAACTATATGTCAATAAAACTATCGCAATAAAATAAATGAATATTTATAAAAGCTAAAATACACAAATAATAGAAAAGGGGTTAATTTAAACAATTAATTTCCAGAAAAAGAAATTAAATAAGCCGTAAATATACTAAAAAAATTCTAGCTCCTGACTTATTTACACACAAATGATACCAAGCATTCAAAGAGCAATCAATTTTAATAGTGTGTGTATATATATATATATATATATATATATATATATAATTTTCAAAAATAGCAAAATAATTAATTCTGCCAAATTTCTTTTAGGAAACATGGAAGTATTGCTATATAAACCAGGAATAACCAAAAGAGAAATAATTGCCCTCATGAATGTAGATGCAAAATTTTAATATAAAACTCCTAGCTAAAGCAATATATCATTAAGATTATACACAATGGTATATGTATGTGTATATATGTATATGTTTATGTATGTATATGTGTATGTATATATGTTTATATGTGTATATATGTACATATATGTATGTGTATATATGTGTATGTGTATATATATATGTGTATATATATATATATATATATATATACAGAGAGAGAGAGTGGGCATAGGATGAGCTGAAGATGAGTAAGGATGAGAGAGGAATATATTGAGAGAGGGAGATAGGAAGAGATAGAATGGGGTACATTATTTTGCATAAAAGTGGCAAGAAAAAGCAGTTCTGTAGGAAGAGAAGAGAAGGCAAGTGAGGGGGAATGAGTGAATCTTGCCCTCATCAGATTTGACCTGAAAAGGGATTACCATACATACTCAGTTGTGTTGCTTACCCCACAGGAAAGA
>JAQQSZ010020756.1:0-10070 GCA_028646595.1 Phalanger gymnotis
CTTGAGTTTTTCAGTGGGGTATGACTGCTTGTGGAGTAATAAGAACTATGTTCCAAGCTTGGAGGGATGCGCCAGCTCTGCCACACCAGCACTCCTCCTTCCCCAAGAACCCTCAACCTGGACTGGGCTTAGATCTTCAGCAGGCTCTTCACTCCTGCTCTGATCTGCCACTTAATTCCTCCCACCAGGTGGGCCCAGGGCCAGAAGCAACTGCAGCTGTAGTTCTGTAGCTGCCCCACCTCCACTGCCCCCTGGGGCGGTGGCCAAACCGCGAACTCCTTCCTCTCCCGCAGCTTTTCCCAGTAACCTACTCTCTTGTCTTTGGTGTTTGTGGGTTGAGAAGTCTAGTAACTGCTGCAGCTCTCTGATTCAGGGCACTAGGGCATGCTCTGCCTGGCTCCTGGTCTGGTTGGTCTGCGCCACCCATGCTGGGCTCTGCTCCGCCCTGCTCCACTCTGCTCCCAGCTCCATGCAGGATAAACCTTACCCAGAGACCATCCAGGCTGTCTTGGGCTAGAGCCCTGCTTCCCTCTGCTATTTTGTGGGTTCTGTAGTTCTAGAATTGGTTCAGAGCCATTTTTATAGGTTTTTGGAGGGACTTGGCTGCTCATGCTAGTCCCTGCTTTCCAGCCGCCATCTTGGTTCCACCCCCGCAATTCTAATTTTTAAGGAGTTATTTTCTTTTGTAAGTTTTTTTTTCAATTAGTTGACTTTCTTTTCACAATCTTTTTTTTTATTTTCTTGAATTATTCTTATTTGTTCCCTAATTTTTCCTCAACCTTTCTTATTTGATTTTTAAAGTCCTTTTTAAGCTCTTCCAAGAACTCTTTTTTGGGCTTTGGCCATTTCACATTTTTCTTTGAAGCTTTACAAATAGCTGTTTTGACTTCATTGTCTTCTTGTGTTTGAACCCTGATCATCTCTATCACCGTAGTAGCCATATATGGTAAGGTTCTTTTTCTGTTGTTTAGTCATCTTTTTTAATAGCCCATTTCTTGGCTATTGGCCTTATGTTAGGGTCAGGCTCTGCTCTTGCAGCATGGGGGATAATTTTTCAGTCTTCAGATTTTTCTTGCTGTTGTTTTCTGAGCTCTGCCTGAGGGCCTTTGACCTCTCAGTTCTTCCAGTGTCCTATAATCCAAGGCCAAGTGTGGTCAAAGCTCCTCCAGCTCAGCCTTAGTTTCTGAGTGACTTTAGATACTCCTCTCTGACCCTGAGTCATGACCAGGGCCCCCAACACCACTGCTACCTGAAATGTTCTTGCTCCATGCAGTCCTTCTGGAGGCTGCAAGTGTCAGCACACACCTCTGCCCTGGAACTGAAACCCGGGACTCTGCTCTCCTGGGAGTAACCACAGCCAACAGGCTCTGCCCCTCTGTGACCATTCAAGATGCATGCTCACTCCTACTCCCCACAGCCACAGCCTAGGACCATGTCTGGTCAGCGTGTCTGGTCAGTGTAAGTGAGCGCCCCCCCTCGAACCTAGCACCACTGAAGGGCTCCCACAATATTCCCCTGATCAGGAGCCTTAGGGCCAAAGCTCTGGTAGCTGATGCTGCCCAGATGGCTGCCCCCAGGGCTTGCTGTCTGTTCTTTTGGAGGAATCTGTCCTCAGGAATCTGCACTTCAATCAAGTCAGTCCAACTCTAACCTGGAGAGGTCAGAGCTTTCCTAATGCCCTCCCAAGTTATCTCAGGCTCTACTACTGCTTTACCCTGACTTTAAATTATTTCTGCCACACTAAAATTCATTTTGGGGGTGTTATTTGCTGGGGGGGGCGGAATTTGGGAGAGACAGGTAATTTCCTGACATTCCTCCATCTTCACACAAGTCCTCCTAAATTTCATCCCAGGTTTGTTTCACATTTATCTCTGTTTCCATAGGGCCCAGCACAAGATAAGTGCTTAATAAAAGTTTGCCGAGTTTATTAAATTGAAGGAGAAACATCATGAAGGATGGGGCATAAATGATACTGTCACAAGAGATATCAAAAGCATTGCTTAAGATTACAAAGTCTTAGGTAAGACACTGAAGACCTTAGTAGCAATATTTTTATCACTGATGTCTCCTAAAGACAAGGGCTTCTGAAAAGAGGCAGACTGGGGAAATTAACTACTGGTTAAGAAGATGGTGCGTGAGATGGGATTTGGCTCTCTGGACCACAACCGAAAGTAGAGAATGGAATACTTCTGGCTAGGGAAGGTGTAAACCTATTGCCCCAGATAAGATACACAGCCCTTTGTCTTTGTACCTCCTCTTAGAATCCCCAGCTTTACAGAATCACAGAATTTGGAAGTTGGAAGGGACTTCAGCAGCCATCTAGTCCAACCCATAAAACAAAAGGAACCTACAGCTATAAAATACTTGATAAATGGTTGTCCACCTTCTGTGTGACAACCTTCAAGGAAGAAGAACCTTCCATCTCTTAAGGCAGCCCATTCTGCTTTGAAATATATCTAATTGTCTGGAAGTTTTCCCTTCACATTAAAGCCTGAATTTTCCTCTACAACTTTTGCCTGTTGCTCTTATTTCAGCCCCTTGGAGCCAAACAGAACAGATCTAGACCTTGTTATGACATCCCTTCAAATACTGGAAGACAGCTATCATGTTAACCCTATGTCTTCTCTTCTCCAGGTTAAACATTCCTGGCATCTTCAACCAATCCTCATATATCATGGACTCAGGGCCCTTCAGCATCCTGGTTGCCCTCTTCTGGACACTCTCTGGTTTATCAATTCTTTTCTTAAACCATGACACCCAGAACTGAATACAATACTCCAGATGAGATCTGAAGAAGGCAGAGTACAGTGAGACTTTTACGTCTCTCTTCCTGGAAGCTCTGACACTTTTTTGGTTATTAAATATAGATTTAATTTCATTTGTGACATTGATACATAGTTATACACAAGATGTAGTTTTTAAAGTATCTAGTTCAACCTCCCTTTTTCATATATGAGAAAAATGAGACCCAGAAAGATGAGGTAACTTGCCCAAGCTCACATAGGTAAGGTCCTACTATGTATAATGCACTGTTCTAAGAGCTAGAGAATACACAAACATAGGTTACAATCACACAACAATGCCTGACACAAAATAAGTATTTAATAAATGCTCTATCTGCCTACCTACCTACCAATCTATCTCTCTATGACAGTGTCCCTATCTTTAACAAGTTTATAGGATGGTCATTGTTTTGATCATAATTCTTACAGTTTTCAAAGTTTTTCATTTTTACAATGTTGTTGTTATTTTATAAATTGTTCTCCTGGTTCTGCTTATTTTATTCTTCATCAATTCGTAAAAGTCCTCAAAACTGTTCGTTTTTCTAATATAGACATATAGTATTAATTGTTCCAGTCCTGATCACTTCATTCTGCATCAATTAATATGTCTTTCCATGTCTCTTTGAAATCATCTTTTCCCTTATTTCTTGCAGCACAGTAGTATTTCATCACATTCATACATCACAACTTATTCAGTCATCCTTTAGATCATTAAGATGCAGCCCAAGATTGCATTAGCTTTTTCTACTTGCGCAGTCCCACTGCTGATTCGTATTAAGCTTGTAGTCCACTAAGACCCCCACACCTTTTTTCAGAACTTGTGTTATCTTATACTTGTATACTAGTTCCAAAGTACAGTTCATGTAATACCTTCTACATAAGGCTCGTCCATATTCTCCTCCCTCCCAAACATAGACCTCTTCCATCTACTAGCGTTTTCTTCTTCTTGAAATTACTTTAGATTACGTTGTAAAGTCTTGTAAGCAATCAGTCATCTTGGACCTTCACAAAGTACCATTTCCATCTACCCAAGAAGCCAGGGAGGCGGGGGTATCCATTGAAGAGACTTCAACTCTTGGTCCCAGCCCTTCTTTCTATGCTGTCCTACCTTGGGACTCTTCTGTAGTCACTACTCTTGAAACAAGTTGTGTCTTCAGCCATAAAGCCACCTATTTGTATGTTTTGCCAGATGCAGATTGGCGAGTCATCTGGATCTCATAGTCTTGGAAGTTTGATTGCAACACTTAGAAATTGGAGCAATTATATGTGGAAAATATCTGCACCAGAGGCAACTCAATGGTGAGCTTATCTACCAGTATATAAGAAAATCTGTCAAATGCTTGGCTAAAAATTAGTTATATATTGATACTACTATATCGATATATTCATATCTATATTACTATATATATTGTATGTATAGTGTTTCTAGTAAAATTTACCAGAAAGAAAGTTAATACTTAGATTATGCTTTCAATTATATAATGATTAATGTTGATCTCTCACTGTCTTGTCTCCTCCGACTAGACTGTAAATTACTTACATGTCTCCTTGTGCTAGTTGAAATTATACATGCCTGTGTACCTGTTGTATTGAAACCGCTCCCCTTCCCCAGGAGAAAGTGAGCTCCTTAGGACCAATGACAGCGCTCACCCCAGGGTGATCCACCTGGACCGTACTCTGTGCATGCCTGTGATAGAAATTATGTCTTCAAAACACATCTCCCCTAGTGCCTATCCTACTGCTCTATACACAGTAGACATTTTTTTTTGCCTATAGCTTTTAATTTTGTCTTTTGTTTTGAACTTAGATGCCAAAAAAGAGCATTTTCATATACAGAGCATAATACTAAAGAGGATTATGTATGAAACTATGAATCTATTTCATATCATTGCTTTTTATATTTAAAAAAGTATGGAATAAATCTCAAATGTTCTTTTCAAAACTGTTCTGCTTAGCTGGGCATCCTTTTAAATGTCCTTCTGTTCTATTGCTAACTCCACCCTCCTCCTACCCCCAATTAAAAAAAAAACGGAAAAAGGGAAAAAATTCCTTATAACAAATAAGCATAGTCAAGAGTAATGAATACACACAGAGGCCATGTCCAAAAATGTCTGGCTCTTTGTGCATTTCCTATCCATTACCTCTCTGTCAGAAGGTAGGTAGCATGATTCAGTCATGGTTTCTCTGGAGGTGTGGTTAGTCACTGCATCGATCAGAGTTCTTAAGTCTTTTGAAGTCACTCTTCTTTACAATGTCATCATGGAATAAATTGTTCTGTTTCTGCACACTTTGCTCTGTATCAGTTCATATTGCTCAGGATTCTCTAAAGTCTCTTTCATGATTTCTTAAAGTGCAGTAATATTTGATTACATTGTAAGGTTGGGGATCTATTGATTATCACACAAACTTAATTAGGTAGGAATATTTTTTAATGGAATCAATCAGAACCAATTGTGAACAGGTCTGTAAACCTCCTTGAATCAATCAGAGCCATTATTTAAAAGACTTGACCACTAGGAAACTAGGTTGTAGTGGATAAAAAACAGGTCCTGGAGTCAGGAAGTTTGTTGTTCCGTTGTTTCAGTCTTGTTCTACTCTTCGTGACCCTATTTGGGGTTTTCTTGGCAAAGATCCTAGCGCGGTTTGCCATTTCCTTCTCCAGCTTATTTTACAGATGAGGGAACTGAGGAAACAGGGTGAAGTGACTTGCCCAGGGTCACACAGCCAGTAAGTGGCTGAGGCCACATTTGAACTCAGGTATTCCTGACTCTAGTGAAGTCAGGAAGACCTGAATTCAAATCTAGCCTCAGACACTTATTAGCTATGTAACCCTGGGCAAGTCACTTCTCTCTGCCTCAGTTTCCCCATCTGTAAAATAAGCTGGAGAAGGAAGTGGCAACCCACGCCAGTATCTTTGCCCCCCCCAAAAAAAGCCCAAAGCCAAATGGGGTAAAGAAGAGTCAGACAACTGAAACGGCTGAACAACAACAAAGGAATTTGTATAAAAGGAAGGAGTCATCTTAGAGCAAGATAGAGATTCTAAGGGTCTGGAAGCCGAGCTCTTAGAGGAAGCATGATGTTCCAGCACACACTGAGGACCAAAGGCAAGGCTGAGCTGGGGTAGAAAAGCAAGATATTGAAGAGAGTCTTTCGACTACAGAAATCTCAGAGCAGAAGATCCAAGCAAAGGAAGTCCAGAGAAAAGGTCAGCTCTTTCCCCATTTCCCCTCCCAGGGCCCATAGTATATGCACAGACACTATAATATAATCTGCTGTTTCATTACCCAAACATTTCCAGTAAACTAAATTTTGTCCCTACCTCAAACGGGTTAAGTAGAGAAGGATATAAATGTGAAGTTAGGCAGAGAGATTAACTTTTGCCTAAATATTAGGAATTTTCCTAACTAGGGGCTCAGCAATCGTGATTGAAGTCATAACTGTTCATCTAGAATTAAGCCTCTAAAGCCAAAGAGGAAGGAGCCATGTGGACCTTAGGGGCCATTATATTGCCCCTAAGCTTAAATTAGCTAATTAGTGTAACAGAGTTACAAGTTGGGAATCTTGTCAGGGATAATTTATCCTTCTTGTCTTTTTTTTCTGTTTGGGAGTTTAAATACTGTGCTAAGTTTTTATTTCTTTTGTTGTTGTTTTGTTTGGCTTCCTTTTAAGCAAAATTTACTGAATTGTTCAAGCATTATATTTTAAGCAATATTCATTTTAAGCATTTTTGTTATAAGAATTTTAGTTCTGATCTATGCCTAAGAGAATACCAGTTGTTTTATAATTGGTATAATCTGCTGGGAACTGGTTGACAGTGTGATAGATAGGTAGATAGATAGGGCATCTATAAAGTGCTTCCTTTAGCTAGGACTATGCTAAAGTACTTCGGATACCTATAAATGCAAACAGGATAGTCCCTGTCCTCAGAGAGATTACATTCTAATAGGGGAAGACAACACATAAAAGGGTACTGTAGGGATGGGAGAAGAAGGATACCCACATGGAAGCATGGTGGCAAGATAAAAAGAAGTGCTGTGATTGCCTGCTTCCCAGCTAGTTAAAGCAAAAAGTTCACTTCCCATAGCTGAGAGAAGCCAGGAGTGAAGTCTCAGTTTCTGATGGGGTCAAAATGGTCAGATAGTTAATAATGAATTATTACCATGGCAGGGAAATTGTATATTACTGTTCCTAATTTGTGCTATTGGAATTTATTAAATTGCTTGGTAATTGTAATATTGCTTTTTGGTGGTAGGGTAAATGCTGGCATCATGGAGCATCACTGTGAGGATAAGGATAAAATATTGTCAATTTGCGAAGGTTAGTATTTATAAGGGGAGGGCTCCTAGGTGGCTCAGTAGATAGAATGCGGGGCCTGGAAGTAAGAAAACTCCTCTTTCTGAGTTCAAATCCAGCCTGAGACACTAGCTGTGTGTCCCTGGGAAAGTCACTTAACCCTGCTGGCCTCGGCTTCCTCATCTGTAAAATGAGCTGGAAAAGGAAATAACAAACCACTCCAGGATCATTGCCAAGAAAATCCATAATGGAATCATGGAGAGTCGAACATGACAGAAACAAGTGAACAATTCCTAAGGGACCTGTTTAATAAGAAGAATGTATAAACTTCATGAAGTTCAGAGTTAGAGAATTGGAGGATCATTAAAAAAAGTGTATTCTGAAGGGAGATCAGGAGCATCCGCTTAAGATAGGCTCTTTGAAAGAATGAAATAATTTGAATATTCGAAATATTTGGAATAAGAAAACCCAGTAAGCTATATAGTACTTGGAAACTGGTTCACAGTCTTCCATTCAAGGGGAAGACATTAGATAATATACTTGCAGAGTAAATTAATGGTAATGATGACTGCCCAGCAATTGGTGATGAAAATAGGTTTGAGGTTTCATCCTATATAGAACGGTACTGAAAGACTTTTCCTAGAAGAAACATGCTTGCGTGATGCTGAGTCTACACTCTATAGACCAAAGATGTTTCCCCTACCACTTGCCTAGATGTCCATGGAAAGTAAATTTCCCCAATTTAAATAGCAGCATGATTTCATGGAGAACCATCTCACCAATGTGTTAAATGGTGACCAGTTCTCCTGAGAAACTTTCCCTGGAGACAGATTACATAATGTGCACATTGCAAACAACAAAGATAAGCCCCATCTAGGAACATTTTCCAGGAAGATATTTAGCCTCTCTGAAGAAGATGACTAGGCTGGAAAGGTAACAAAAGTGTTGCAGGACTGGCCAGCCTCTGACAGTGACATGATTAATACAAAGTCTTCAGGACCCTGTCTTTGAGTATGTGAGGAGATGAAACGCTGGACAGACGTATTTAGAATGCATACATAAACTTGAATTGTTTTACATCCCTGGTCAAACAGTAGCAATGATACTGATTAAGTTGGTGGGGAGGGAAACAACTTCCACCCCAGTTCCTATTCTGGGTTGACAAGCACTTTTCCAGACTTGTCATGAGAAAGGTGGGTACCCAGAGGCATGCTAGAGCCAACTCAAACCTGCTGGAGTGCCGAATTGTTAAATTTTCGGTGTGAACATTTACACCTCAGAAATCGAACAACAAATCAGGGCTTGATTTATTGTTTTGGTGATTGTCTAGACTTAAGAAAGTGTTAGTAATGCAAATTAAACTAAAAACAGTTGTCTGCTATGCTTTTTTCCCCCAGAGAGAGATGTTAAACATTTACCAGCATAGTCCAGTACCCCCTGAGGACATAGGCTTGGCCGAAAAAACCTATGTAAGCCAGAGCTATGGGCCACCCTGACCTAAAAGGGTCTGTAAAGACTATTTTGGCACTGAAACAAATCATCTGTGACAAACTGGTAGATCATTTGAGTGTGCAAATGACTACTCAAGAAATGTCTGATATGACAAATACTGGGCTGGACACCATTAATTGCCCTTCCAGTCTATTTAAGATACTAATAAAATACTGCAAACAACAGCCTGGGACTCAGTACCTGCACAGTGGCCATCTATGCAGTTTGTTCATAAGCATGTCAAGGCATCACAGTGAACAACATGAGAGCCCTGGCCTTTCGACCTTTGCATAGATCCATAGATGTTTGAGTTGGAGGATGCCCAAGTACTAGAAAAGAGGAATAGTGGTTGCAACATGGGCTTAGCAAGAGGACAGACAAGTTCTCCACACATGAGTGGGATGTGGCGTGTGCCTACAGAGGTCTAACGCACTGACTACTGGCCATTCCAGGAAACGGTTAGAAAAATTTCTTTGTAATGAATGACTTTAGAGATTATCTCAACAACATGTTGATGAATAACAGATGAGGTGGTGACCCCATATGGTAGCCTATGTGATGCCCATAGGGGTAGTACTGAAGAGGAATGGAAAGATACACACACACCTTTGTATGTATGTATATATGTGTGTGTATATATGTATGTATATGTGTGTGTATGTATGTATATGTATGCATATATATGTATATTGACTACTATACCTTGAACAAAAGAACCAAGATAGAACAATGTGCTATTCCAGGAGTTCAAGTTGCTAAGAAAACCCTAAATGGAGTCATCAAGAAATGGACATGACTGAAAAATGACTCAATAAAAGTAGCTCGGTGGATAAAACTCTGGGCCTGGAGTCAAGAAGACTTGAGTTCAAATCCAGCCTCAGATGTTTACTAGCTGTGTGATCCTGATCAAGTCAGTTCACCTCTGTCTGCCTCAGTTTCCTTACCTCTAATGGGGGTAATAATAGCACCTACTCCCAGCATTGTTATGAGGATCAAATGGTGCTTAATAAATTATTCCTCTTCCTTCCTTCCTAGGTGGTAACCAGTGGCTTTCTGTATTTGAACTACTCACTGGTTACTACCAAATCCCTGAGGCACAGAGGAAGACCAGGAGACAGCTTTCATCTGCCCTTGGATTTTATCGGTTTGAGCAAAGACCCTAGGGCATCTGAGACCCTCGCCCCTTACCCCAAGATTTTGAGCCCCAATCATTCAAGTGGGGGTGAATGATGATACTGTTTTGTCTACTTATGTTGTATTATCCTGGCTGTATTGTTTTTATTATTATGGTGTTATTGACACCCCTTTCGTACGTAATGGGTACAAAGATCTAGGGGTGGAAATTGAATTGTTAACAACTATTTTGGGAATGATTGATTTCAAGAGATTATTTTGCTGGGACCTAGGGGTGGGTCATGTTTGTATTGTAAACAAATATTTGAGATATTCTCTATATAATGTCACTGAATGATATGTTTTGCTTTATTGTGAATGATGTGTTTT
>JAQQSZ010020757.1:0-10070 GCA_028646595.1 Phalanger gymnotis
GGAAATGGGGAGAAAATTTGTAATTCAAACGCCTGTGAAAATCAATGCTGAAAACCAAACATGTCAAAAATAAATTTAAAAAAAAAGAAGTGACGCAAAGTAAAAAAAAAAAAAAGAAATGGGATTTAGGGTAAACAAATTGGAGTTCTACCCCATGTCTTTGCTGCAGGAGTGCGGAACCTGCAGCCTCAAGGCCACATGTGGCCTTCTAGGTCCTTGGGTGAGGCTGTTTGGCTGAGGCCACGTTTTACAGAACAAATCCTTTTATTATGAGGATTTATTCTGTGAAGTTTGGATTCAGTCAAAGGACCACACTTGAGGACTTAGAGGGGCACATATGGTCTCAAGGAGGCAGGTTCCCCACCCCTGTTTGTCGATCACATGACTGCAAACCCTTTCTGATATTAGGCACTGAGGAAAGAGACGAGAAGTCCTGGAATACACAGGAATATACATATGAGAATGGAAATTTTAGGCATGGAATATGTGGATATAAATAGGGATACATACATACATATACACTAATATTAATACATGTTAATAATACTAATATATATTACATATACATACACATTCAGTCAGGAGAGAGGGAAGGGCATAGGGCAACTTAAGGCAAAATTGTTCTGATAGAAGTCCTATCTGGGCTTTAATTTAAGACCACCTAACTCCTTTAAATGGTCCCTGTACCCAAGGTGTCCAGGGCCCTTATGATGCTCTTTGAGATGCTGTGGACATTGCAGACATACACATAGCACTAGTCAATGTCCAGTTCCCTTTGTAATTCAATTAAAGGGATGTCTTTGCAGTTGGTTAACATACTAACTGTTATCTCCCCCTTACTTTCTGTGGTTGTATCAACTAAACGTGGGGTTGGGGGAGGGGATCAGATTTCCCCTCCCTCTTCTACACATCCCACTACATAGAGCTGGGTCATGAGGAAAGAATGAAGAGGGACATGTTAATTTACGTTGGAAGCCATGTCTATGGAGTTTGGAATATGCCCACTGAAGTCCCATCCCTGAACTTCTTCAGATCCTGATCACTTTTTCCATTTGGGAAAGTATCTCAGTCATAGGCAGAAGTGTCTGTGGTATTCTCATTATGAGGGGCTTAGATAGTTTGAAAACAGCTTTTTTCTTTCCTTTTCTTTATTAAAGTGCTGATCCCATCTCTACACAAGGGGGCAGCATTGCTTATCAGACGCCATGATGTTCTTTTCGAAGGACCAAAAACAATGCACAATTGACACAAGATTTAGAGCTGGAGGAGAGTTTTAGATAACCAATCAGGCCCACCTCCTCATTTTATAGATGAGGAAAATGAGGCCCCAAACGGGCCTTGATCGCTTGCTTAGGGTCATACAGCTAGTGAGCAAATCGCTAAGCTAGGATTTTCTGAACCCGAGTCCTATAACAATCCAGGGCTTTTCCCAGCATTCCACAATGCCTGAAATTGAGTCATAATAATAATAGTAATACTTAACATTTATGTAGCAGGTTGGCAAGAAGTTTTATACTCTATCACTTCAATCGAGCCTAACAATAACCCTTTGAGGTAGGTGCTATTATCCTCACTTTATTGAGAGGAAACTGAGAGAGTTTAAGTGACTTGACCAAGGTCATAAAGCTACTTAGGATTTTTTTTCAAAAAAATTTTTTTTTCAAATCTTAAGATTTGAACTGAGGTCTTCTAGACTTCAAGTATAGTGCTCTATCCATTAAACCACAAAATCATAGAGTATTAGCGCTGGAGGGGACATAATAAATTAAAATAATTTTTTTTTAAGTTTTTACCTGCAAGAATAGAAGTATGGACATCTACCACTTCCCTCCTCCACTCCCAACACTGGGTGGCACACTGTCCCCTCAGTCCCTGGGGAGAAAAGATTGAGACAACACAATTTTTCACATGGCACTGGTCATTCCAAATTCACCTCCAAATGTGGCATGGCTGCTGGATTAGTCTATGTCTCAGCTATCACGGAGCCAGGATCTGAAGGTCATTCTTCAGGGCATCCTTCTGTGGGGGCCTGATTGGTCACAAAATCCAACATGGACTCTATTTCTGGACTTTCTGGTGGGTTGCTAGTCTGACCTTTTGTGGCTCACAAGGTCATAGCCATCTCCCATCTCTTTCACCTAAAGCAAGAAGAATAGACACAAGAGGGACAGAAGCAACAGCAGAGCCACAGCCCAGGGCCTGTAGTAGGGTGATAAAGGCCTGAGGGCTTTGTCCATGCCAGGGCATTAGGCCCTACCCCCTCATTAAACACAGGCTAGAAAGAGCCAGACTGAGAAGATCATTTAGTTTAACCGCTCATTTTAAGGAGCTAAGGAAGGCAAGGAGACTCACCCAGGTTAAATGACTTGCTTAAAGTCACACTGAGGGTAGTAGAGACAGGATGGGAACAGTTCTCCTGGGTCTCAGAGCAGTGGTTCTGCCCATTATTATAGCATTTAAAATCATAAGATAGCAGAAATGGATAGGTCTTACTCTTGCCTACTATAGGAATTCCATATGATAGTCTATAAAGATAAGTAGTTGTTCTTGTTTGCTGTTTGTCCTTCATTCTCATAGAGGACCATGACATCAGGGAGGTGATATTACAACATGCATATGAATTGGATTTAAGTGAGGGAGGGCTGTGCAAAGTCACCAGCCTCACTTTCTCTTCTGGAGCCATCGGGTCCAGTGGCCAGATATGGATCAGGATAAGTGGAGATGGCCCAGGATGCAGTGGGATACAAACTTCAGTGCCTCCCTAGTACCCCCAGGAGCAAAGAACAATCTTCTCTGTTTGCATTTAAAGTTCCTCACAATCTGGCCCCAACCAACTTACACTCTTTCACTTTGTTCACTCTATGGGCCAGGCAATTTAGTCTTCTTACTACTTTTCCTTCATGGCATTCCATTCCCATCTCTTTTCCCTGATGCTTGGGATGCAGTCCAACCTCACTTCTGCCTAGACTCAGTTCAAGTGTCATCTTCTAAAGGCCTGATGACTGACTGAATAAATAGAAGAATCAAATAAAAGCAGTTTTTTCAAGAAATTAACAGTTGGAACAAAGAATACAAATGAGGAATGGAAGAAGGGGAGGAAGAGGGATGTTAAGCTCTCTCCGTAGCATTCTGAAATTTTTAGGAGCCTTATCTTTATTGTGTGCTCCATATTATTTCTTTATTTCAAGGTATTTCTCATAAACAGTTTTGTGTTTGAAAGAATTCTACCTATCCACTAAAATGACACCAAAAAGTTCAGCAAAAAAATTCTCTCCTTTCAATTTTTGAAAATATTCCTTAATTTTAACCCAGATTTACAGAATTCTAACATTTACAGAGTACTTTCTTTACACTGACACAGGTTTGACACAGCTAATTCAAGTATTATAATCTCTGTTAAAAAAAAAAAACCAAACCACCTATGATTCCGCAAGTGCTAGTAATTTCTGAGTGGAAATTCCCTTCACCAGACACAAAACAGTAACTTATCTGTAACTTTTAAGTCCTGGAGAGCTGCCTTAGGGGGCGTTGAGAGATCATGACTTAGAGGCAGAACTAGAACCTGAGTTGCCTAGACTATAAGTGCTTAATATCTTATTTATCCCCTATTTAATATCTTAAATAGCCTGCTGCTAATATGGTAAAACAATCTCATTTTGAGAATATAAAACTTGACTTAATACTAAAAATTTTGAAAGCGATTTATCATATAGAAATAAAATGGAAAATTAACTTCCAGTCTCTGCCTGAATACACTTTGTCATGGGGCCTCGCTATTTCACTAAGATTGATAATAGCAGTAATAATAACAGACATAGGGTGTCCCAAAACTCTTTGTGCATTCTAAAGCTTTAATAGCTTAAATAGCTTTAAACTGTATTAAGACTTTTGAGACACCATGGATTTATGACTTCAAAATTTGCAAAATGCTTTACATATATCACCTCACTTAAACCTCACAACCTATTTCAAGGAAAGTACTATAGAGATTATCTTCTCAACCCCTCAGACAAAGAAAATGAGGTTCAGAAAATTGACCTATGTGACCTATGGTCACACAACTTCTAAGTCTGAGAAGTGGGATTTGAATCCAAGTCTTCCTAAGCTCAACGTTTTATCTTCTCTTCCATGGCATGCTGAGATGAAAACTCATTACATTTATACAAACCTCTAACGGTTTGGAAAGTCTTTTTTAATATTGACTTGACATCAGCCTCCTTGGAATTTCCATCCATTAGTCTTAGCTCCATACCAAAATTATCTCAAATAAATGGTGCTAGAACACTGACCAGGAGGATATTTTTCCTGTAGTGGCTCCAGGAGAAGCATTATGATGATAAAATATTTCAAATTAGGAATTAGATTTTCAAATATCAAAGAAATTTGTTGATTCTTTTAGGAGCAATGCTTGAATGCTTTGAATGAGAGGGAGTTCATTACTTTGCTAGGCAAGCCATTCCATTTTGGGACATGTTTAATTACTGAACAGTATATACCAGTGATGGTAGTTCAGAAGGATAATCTTACTACGGGAAAGACAAACTGAGAATTAACAACAGGGATAGTCAGAGGTTATTCTGGTTATTTATACTGATATTTTCTAACTCCTCCCTACCTATATATTTATATATAACATATATAACCATAAAATTCTGGTTATTAATGTTTTTAATATGACCTTTTGTACTTAATTCTTAGTCTTCAGTATTAATCCTAGGGATTAGAAAATCCTGGGGAAAATATGTGATGCCTAGAGCTCTGGTGGCAGAGATAGATGTATGTGCATGAATCAGTCAGCAAACATTTATTAAGTGGATAATATGTGCCAGATACTGTACTAAGTGCAAGAGCTACAAAAAAAAAAAAAGACAAAAAACAGTTCCTGCTTTCAAGGAGCTCACAGTCTGATGGAGGAGACAGTATACAAGCAATCATGTACATTCGAGATATATACAGGATACATTGAAAGTAGTCCAAGAGGGAAGACATCAATCATAGGAGGGAGTGAGAAAGGCCTTTTGTAGAAGGTGAGAATTGAACTGAGTCTTGAAGGAAGCCAGGTGGAGATGAGGACGGAGAACATTGTAGCCATGAGGGACAGCCAGTGATAAGTCATGGATTTGTGACATAAAGTGTTGTGGAGGAGAAGGCAGGTATGAATGGATTGTGTATCACATTGAGGGGTATAAAATTTAAGAATGGAAAGATAGGAAGGGACAGGTGTGTGTGTATATACATACACAGATTGATAGAAAACCTTAATTAACAATTGTGGTAGGATAAGTTTCTGCCAGAATCCCCTGCAAAGTAGGTCAAACCAGTCCTTTCCCTGAAAAACAAGGAAGCTGTCTCTGAGACTTGATTGGCTCAGGAGGAAAAGCCCAAGCTTGCTGTAGTAGCCTACTGGTCACTTAAAGGCATAAATGAAGCCAGGTGGGCCAATGTCTCCTAGTCATAAATCACCACACTGCTTTGCTGACTGGATGAGTTTCTGTACAGAGATGAAAGGGACTCTGTGAGTCTGTGTGAGCCAAGTGCGATAGCCTTGTTGAGCATCGTTTTCATGCTATAGCTAAGTAAGCCTTGCTTTGTTGATGTTGAATGATCCATGAGTGTCTTATTTCATTTCTATCTCAAACCTGAGCTACCAGACCAGTCTTCTTCAGTCAGGCCTGGCCTAGAACAAGAATGTACTACATATTTTTCTGGCACAAAGTTGTACAATAACTGAAAATTCATCATAAACTTATACTAACAGAACTTTTCAAAAGATCTCTTTTCCCAGAGGTGCAAGTTAAATATCCTATCTTTCTACCATTCACCTCACATGCATGAGTTCATGAACTTGAAAGAATCCACATTTTTATAACAATGATGATGGTTTTAATGTTTCTGCAGCAATGCCAACCACATACAAGTATCATAAAGAAAAGAGAATTGGATCAGACCTTGCTTTCAAATCACAGTGGCATTGCCAAAGAAAAGGGAGGAAAGGATTTGTGCCAATAGACACAAGGTTTATTTGGATGAAGAATCTCCTCTATGAATCACTCAAATTAAGTTGTCATCATAAGCAAGGTACTTTCCTTCTCTGGGCCTTATGTTACATGGGAGGGTTAGATTTCATGATCTCTCAGGCCCTTTTTAGCTTTAACAGTCTATTCCCCAATAAATACTTTCTGAAACTTCCTTCTCCCATGGAACTTCTAACAAAAATTGTTTTATCTAGTTAATGGCAGGACTGGAAAAGGTGGGTATACATTGTGACTTTTTAAAATTAATCTTATTTTAACCTACTTATTAGCTATATGGTATTGGCCAAATAATTTGAACTCTTTGAGCCTCAGTTTACCTTCTGTAAAATGAGACAGTTCAACTAGATGTTCTCTAGGGTACTTTCCAATATTATGCTTTTACTTAAACAAACAAAGCATCATTTCCCCACAGTGCTTTTAGCTGCCTCAGATGTTCTTTTTGATTGTAAGGATGACATCATCTTTGTCCATAAAGGGGCAGTAGTTACTCAGTCCAGTGAGAAATTTCTTTCAAAATGTTGATCTTTTACTTAATGAGTTTGTCAGCCAAATGGCTCTAGCCTATTCCATGAAGACAGACTGTTCCTAACCTGTCATCCTTTGTTCAAATGCCAATGGGCTAGGAGTGGTGAGAAAAAGACTGGAAATATCTAAACTTCATCCTCACCAACAGGTCAACTGAGAAGGCAGGAAAATCCCAGGGAGACTGTCAAGTGAGAGTAACACTTTAAAAGGGTTATACTGGGGACAAGAGAAGCATTAAAGAAGGGATTAGCCTAAGTGGCAGGGGACTCTGGCAGATGCTGCTCCTATCTCTGGGTGAATGAGATAATGATAACTTACAGTGGAAAGAAGAATAATTCAGTCTTTACTTTGTTTCTATTTTCTCTTCCAAGAAGAATAATCTTTGGATGGGAAAGAACAGAATGATTGATAATGACTAATAGGAAAGCAATGGCCAAGATAAACTGGGAAATGGGAACTTAGCATCTGACAGCCCTTCATGAGCTCATCAACTCCTTTAGGCCAACTACATCCAATGGTATTGAAAGAACTGGTGGATGTAGTTAGAAATGGTTATTTTGTCATTTTCAATGATCTCTGAAAGATCCAGGAGAGTAAGAGAAGGATCACAGGATTAGAGAGTGGCAAATGTTCACTTTTTTTTTTAAGAAGAAAATAGTCTTTAAGCAAAAGGCCAGCAAGTTTGGCTCAGAGTTCTGACAAAATTCTAGAATATACTATAAATGGGATGGATAGTGAATGCTGGGAAAGGGAAAAAGTGGTCAGAAGCAGTTAGCATGATTTCATCAAGAACAAGTCATGCCCAACCAATCTTATTTCCTTATCTTGACAGAGTAACTAAAGTGGTGGATGAGGTGATGCCGTAGATATAGTTTACCTATATCTTGTAGCAAAACATTTCATAAAAGTCTCTTATACTATTCTGATGGAATGGATGGAAAGATGTGGGCTAGATAGTATTAATTCAACAAATATTGTTAAAATGCTAATTCTAGGCATTGTACTAGGTGTTAGGGAAATGAAGACAGAACCAAAAATAACTCCCTGGCCTTGAGGAGTTTAGATGCTTTGGGTGGGTCGGAGGTGTGTGTAGGGGGAGCCACAGTACATAGATAAATAAATATAAAATACTATGGTGTGGGGGAGGTAGTGCCAATAACTGTAGGGTCATGGAAGCATTATGCATAGGAGATGGCATTTGAGTTGACCCTTTAAGGGAACTAGGCGTTCTCTGAGATGGAGGGGACTAAAGTACATTTTGGACATGGGGAACAATCTGCGCAAAGTCATAGAGATGAGAGAAGGAATATCGTATACAGGGAACTATACATAGGTCAGTTTGGTAGGAATTGCAGCGTGTGACGGGAAGTATTATGAAAAAATGTTGGAAAGCTCATCTCATAGATCTAGAGCTAAAAGGGACCTTAGAGGTACTCTAGTCTAACACCCTCATTTTACAGATGAAGAAACTGAGGCTTAGAGAGACTGTCACTTGCTTGAGGTTTCACAGGCAGTAAGTATCGGTGTTGCAAAATTGAACCCAGGTCCTCTAACTCCAAATGGAATGTTGTTTCCACCATGCAAGATAGAATGGAAGCTTTTTGAGGTCAAGAACTGTTTCATTTTTGTCTTAGCATCTCTAGTGCCTGAAAATCGATCAGCAAACACTTCTTCAATGTGCCAGGCAGTGTATTAGGTTCTGGGAATATAAAGAAAGGCACAATTTAATTGGCACTTAATAAATAATTATTGATTAGTTGGCTGAACCAGGCTGATTCCTAGTAGGTTTAATTGGAGCTAGATTATGAAGAACTTTAAACGTCAGACTGATGCATTTGGACTTTATCCAAGAGACAATAGGGAGACCCTGAAACTCGTTGAGTGGGGCAGTGATATAGTTAGATATATGCTAGAGGAATATCAGTTTGAAGCTGAGTGGAGGCTGGATTGGACCTGAGAGACTCCTTGAGGCAGGGAGACCAATCAGGAAGTTAAGGATATAGTCCAGGCAAGGTGATAAGAATCTGAACTAAGTGGCAGTCATAATGTGAGTGGAAAGGAAGAGACAGATGCATGGGGGTATAATTGATAAGACTTGACAACTGATTAAATATGGGTGGGGGATAAATGAGTGTGAAGAGTCAGGAATGAATATGAAGTTGTGAACCTGGGTGGCCTGAAGGAGAGTGATGTCCTTCATAGAAATAGGGAAAGTTTAAAGAGACAGATTTAGGGAGAAAAATTGTGAGTTATATCTTGGACATGTTGAATGTAAGGTGCTTGTGGGTCACCTAGTAAAAAAATGTAAAAGAGATATTTTGTGATATGGGGCTATATATGTAACCCCAAGACTCTTGCAAAAAGATGATCATTTTACCCATGGGATCTGATGAGATCACTGAGAGAGGGAAAATAAGAGGCTCCAGCCTGAGCCTTGGGTGATGCCCATGGTTTTGTGGTCGGGCATGAATGATGGCCTAGTGAAGGAGGCTGAGAAGTAATGATCGGCCAGGTGTGAGGAGGACCAAGGGACAGCAATATCATGAAAACCTAGGGAAGACAGTATCCCTGAAAAGAGGATAATCAACAGTGGCAAATGCTATAGAGAGGGCAAAAAGGATGAAGACTGAGAGGTCATTGGATTAAGCAATTAAGAAGCCATTGGTAACTTTGGAAACGGAAGTTTCAGTTAAGTGATGAAGCTCGAAACCAGATTGCAAAGGGCTAAGAAGTGAGTAAGAGAAGAGGAAGCAGAGGTAATGAGTACAGATAGCTTTTCATAGAGTTTGGCTGTGAGAGAAGAGATATAGGATGATAGCTTGAAAGAATAAGGGCAAGTGAAGGTTTTTTTTTTAAGGTTGTGGGCTTTTGGGGCATGTTTGAAGACAGTAGGGAAAGAATCAGATGGGGAAGGGGTGAAGATTTTAGATAGAGAAGAAGAGAGAAGAAGAGAGCCAGAGAAAGAATGACTGAGGGGACAGTCTGCTAGAGAGCATGGGATCGAGGGCCCAAATAGAAGGGTGGCTTTGACAAGGAGAAGGGATCCTTGAGGATGGAGCAAGGAGGGAAAGAATGAGGGATGATGTCAAGATATTTTAGTTGCAGAATAGGAATTTATATAATATTTTATATAATTTTTATATAACATTTTAAGATTTGCAATGCGCTTTATATATGTTTTTCCATTTGATCTACACCACAACCCTATGAGGTAGATACTATTAATCCCATTTTACAACCAAAGAAGCTGAGACTCAGACAAGTTAAAGATTCGCCCGGGATCACATGCCTGTGTGCCTGATTCGAATTTAGGTCTAACTCAAAGTCTGATGATTTCCATAATATGTTAGCAGCAGTGGCAGTAGTAGTAGTAGTAGTGAGAGTAGGAGTAGGAGCAGTAGTAGTAGTAGTGGTGGTGGTGGTGGTAGTAGTAGTGGTGGTAGTAGTAGGAGTAAGAGTAGTAGTAGTAGTGGTGGTGGTGGTAGTAGTAGGAGTAGGAGTAGTAGTAGT
>JAQQSZ010020758.1:0-10070 GCA_028646595.1 Phalanger gymnotis
GATATAGGCTTTTTGACTTTGTTGACTTCTTCTGGCTGTATGTTTTGGTCTTCTTTGTCACCAAAGCAAGATTCTAAAGTCTGAGTCTGAATCTGAGTCCATTTTCCCTTCCTGGCCATGTTCTCAGCCAACTACTTGATCCTTGAGTTTTTCATCAGGGTATGGCTGCTTGTAGAATAGAGAGTACTTTGTTCCCAGCTTGAGGGGCTGCACTGTTGTTTTCAGAGCTATTTCTACGCAGCAAGCTCTGCCGCACCAGTGCTCCTCCTCCCCCAAGAACCACCAACCTGGACCTGACTCAGATCTTCAGCAGGCTCTTCACTCCTGCTCTTATCTGCCACTTAATTCCTCCCACCAGGTGGGCCTGGGGCCAGAAGCAACTGCAGTTCTAGCTCTGTAGCTGCACCACCTCAGTGCCCCTGGGGTGGTGGCCAAACTGCAAACTCCTTCACTCGGTCCCAATAAGCTTTTCCCACTAACCTTCTCTCTTGTTTTTGGTGTTTGTGGGTTGAGAAGTCTAGTAACTGCCACAGCTCACTGATCCAGGATGCTAGGGCCTGTTCTGCCTGGTTCCCAGTCTGGTTGGTCCGGAGGATGGGCTCTGCTCTGCTCCCAGCTCTGTGAGTGATAGACCTCACCCAGAGACCATTCCCTCTGCTATTTCATGGGTTCTGCAGTTCTAGAGTTTGTTCAGAGCCATTTTTTATCCATGTTTGGAGGGTACTGGGGAAAAGCCCCAGGCAAATCCCTGCTTTCCAGCCACCATCTTGGTTCTGCCCCCCTATCATATTCATTTATGACTATATCCCTCATTGCTTTCATTCCCCTCCTTAGAGAGCCTTCCCTTGTAACAAAGAATGAAAAAGAAAGAGGAAAACAAAGCAGACTAGCAAAAATAACCAACAAATAAGGGAAGAGGAAAGAGATAAGCATTTATATGGCACCTACTATGTGCCAGGGCAGCTAGGTGCCACTGTGGATAGAGTGCTGAGCTTGGAGTCAGCAAGACGAGTCTCCCTGAGTTCAAAAATCTGACCTCAGACACTTACTAGCTATGTATGTGCCCTTGGGTAAGCTACTTAACCCTGTTTGCCTCAGTTTCCTCATCTGTAAAATGAGCTGGAGAAGGATATGGCAAACCACTCCAGTATCTTTGCCAAGAAAACTCCAAATGGGGTCATAGAGAGTTGGAAACAACCGAAAAAGAGCTGAACAATGAAAATAACAACCCGTACCAGGTACCATGCCAATCATTTTTTTTACACAAATATCTCATTTGTTCTTCTCAATAACCCTGTGAGATGAATCTTAGCATTATCTCCATTTTACAGATGAAGAACCTGGGGCAAAAGGCCATTAAGTGACTTGCCTCAGGTCATATAGCTAGCAAGCATCTGAGGCCAGATTTGAACTCAGATCTTCTTGACTCCAGGTCCAACACTCCACCACTGCCTTACCAACTGCTGAATTTGACAACATAGGCAGCATTTTATACCAGTGGTGTCAAACTCAAATAGAAATGGGGGCCACTAAACTGTACGTAAAATCCTTATGGGCCGCATATTGATTTAGAAGCCCACACATTAACATCATTTATGTTTGATTGCATTTCTTATTTATTTTGTTCAATATTTCCCAGTTACAGCTCAATGTGTTCTAGACCCAGTAGGGAGTGTTGCTGTGGGTGGCATGTCTGATACTTCTGCTTTACATCCATAGCCCCCCACCTCTGCAAAGAAAAGAGAGTGGTTTATTTTTCACAGTTCTTTTCTGGGGCCAAGCTGGTCATTATAATTGTAGAACATTCGGGTTAATTTTTGATGTTCATTCCACTTACATTGATGTAGTGTTCATATTTTTTCTCATTTCAGTTACTTTACTTTTATTACACTTATCAATCAATTAGCATTTTTTTCAGCTGAAGAAAAACAGTTTTTTAAAAATTCACCATATTGGGTAGACTCTTAAGGAACCTGAACATTTGTATCACTATTGCCAGTGGGCCAGGTTGAATCTGAGCACCCTCATGGAGGCAGGATGGATCTCATATACTGAAAGACTGTGAGGGATCTGGGGGTGGCCAAGTAGTCTGGAGTGATGGGAGGAGGGGTCCAGGGAGGATATTGAGGAGGAGCTGCCAGTAGACTGGGGTCACTAGAGGTCAGACTCCAGGATCCAAGAGAATGGGATTAAGGGTGGGAAGTAGCTGAAGGCTACCTGGAGATAATGGACAATGGAGGGCTAGGCTAGGTTAAGGGTAACAGAGATTTGGGGATAGAGATAATGGAAGGCTTGTGGCCTCAGGCAAATGCCGAATCAAGTGGGAAGATTAAAGGAGAATTAAGGGGGTTCCCAGAGCCCATCATTCTCCAGGACCCCCCCCCCCAACAAATGAGACCCAAATTCTTTTGGGGTAAAGGGCAAAGTTCTCAGCTTCTGAAATTGCTTCCTGCTGGGAAGGGGCATAGAGCTGTCCCTGCCCTGCTGGGTCTTGTTCAAGGGCTACATAGCCTGAGCTGTCATCTGGAAGTCGACAGCTTGTATCCTGGAGGAGAGAAACCTTCCTGCTGGATTTTTGCCCAGGGCTTGGTGAAAGAGATGGAGAAAGTGGGAGCACTGCCAAGGCCCAGGCTCCCTCATCATTCCCAGTCTGGAGAAAACTGGAGGACAGGGTACTGGAGGGGCAGCTCCACAACTTTTCCAACCTTGGAGACAATCTTTCCTCCAATGTACCTCCCGGTCACATGGGAATGGTCCCAGAGGGGTGTATTCCCGGGGCTCTGTGGGGGTGGGGTGCCACCCTGGAGGGGCACTCCTTGGACCAGTGACTCTCCTTGTGGCATTGAAAGCAGGTTTCCCCACTGACTGAATTGCTGGGCTTCCTCCAAGGGGGCACCCTGGAGGGGAACTCCTTGGGTCTTTTCCTCACCATGGCAGCAGCCAATAATTGAGCATGTTCTCTGTCTCTAGCCTTTTCCCTCTGTTCTTTTTCCTCTGCTTTGACTAAATCTCTGTTGTTAAAGACTCCAAAGGCACTCTCCAGTAATTGGGCCTGAGGTGTTTGGGGTCCTGTTGGCAAATTCTGGAGTTTCTTCCAATATCTGGGGCAGACCGATTAGTGAAATACATGCTAAAGATTGCTGCCTCTTCTACAGAGTCAAGATCTAAATTCGTATATTCCTTAATAGCTTCTACCAGCTAGTTTTGGAAAAGGGCAGGATTTTCCTTTTCTCCCTGAATAATTTCCCTAATTTTTGAAAATTTATTTGCTTTTGAAATGCAGTTCTTAGGCCTTCTAATAGGCAAATTACCATATGGTCTCTCTTTCCCTTATCCTCACTCTTTTGATAGTCCCATCCAGGATCACTAGAGGCAACAGCAGCTGTTCCTGGGGGCTATTTTGTGGGGTCATCACTAGCCAAATGATCCCCAAATTTTTGGGCTTATTCCCAGATTCTCCTGTTTTCCTCAGGTGGAGAAAAGGATATGCAAATCACCACAAGAAAGCTTGAATTGTTGGGATACATCCTTAAAACCCTCAGTAAATTTAATGGAATCTTTTAAGTATCACCCCAGTTTCTTTTTAACCTGAGTGAGATCCAAAATGGACAATGGCACATGTACTCTAATCATCCCACTAGGCACAGAAGGTACTTCCCTCAGAGGAAAAAGACCTGAAGGTGCTGTAGGGGCAGGAGCTTGGGGAAGGAGATAGGAAATCTCACTTCTTGTGAGGGAGGGGCTAAGGGGGGTGTTGGCTGATCTGGATTAGACTTCAAGGCCAGGGGATCTGGCTGGCAAGGCAAAAGGTCAGCTGGCACCTGAGGAGGGGAAGGGGTCAGAGGGAGAGATACCCAGAGACTGACATGGAGGTGGTCCCTGAGGTTGGGACCTGAGTGGGAGTCACCTCAGACAGAGGGGCCAGGGGAGAAGATGCAGGGCAGGAAAACAAAAGGTTAAGTAGGCAGGAAACAAGGGGGGTTGAGTCACAGGAAAATGGGAGGGAAACCAAGGGAAACAGGGGGTAGCCAAGGATGGGGGTACATGGGAAACAAGAGGAGTTGAGGGAGGGTAGGGAGTAGCAGGAGGTGGTTGGGGGAGAATAGGGTGGAGATAGGAGCTGGGTAGGTGATGGGAACAGAGGCAAGGAAGAGGAGGGGGCCAAAGCCCTGGGGGCCTGGTTGTTTAATTGTCTGCCATTGCCCCTTTGTGAGCTAGCTCTAGTTACAAGCATTTTACAATCTTTTCTGAGAATGGGGTTCTGAGAGAGCTCAACCAAGGCCATTATGTAGGATATCTATACCCATTTTCCTTCTCCATGACAGAATAACTCTAACTGTAAGAGAGTACTGTGCTGTAAAGTCCCCAAAATGGGCCATGGTTAGTGGTCCTTAGAGGTTAGAGGTGATACTGAGACCAAACAGTGTTGCAAAAGAATATCAGCCTTTTCTTTTTAAGTTCTTTAGAGAAACTAAATTTTTTCCAATTTTGTAAAAGATAACCCAAAGGTGATTTTTTAGGAATCGAAAAGGATTGACTCATTATAGGTGTCAGGGCTGGAAGTCCCTCGCTCTGTAAAGGAGGATCTTGGAGGAAGCCTTGAGAAACAAGCAAAAAGACCAAAAAAACGCACATTTTCCCTCCAATTCCCTAGTGCTGAGAGAATTGAGTAAATTGGGTATACACTTCTCGATAAGGCAACCATCCTTGTCCTCTATGCTTGGGAAGGTGTGCCCAGGTCCGTGGCCTTGAACATCACCACTGGACCAAGAGCCTGAGAGCCTCATGCTGAGTTTGAGATAGCCCCTGAGAGGTCAGGCCCGAAAAGCCCCTCCAAGGTGCTTGAAGAGCAATTCCAGCTGTAGGGTGAGAAGGGGATAGGGAGAGGGAAAGGCTTACATACCTTCCAGTCATGACTGAAGAAGAGCTTGAGATTAGGAGTTTTCTCTGTCAGGGGACCAAAATGTTGAGGTTTAGGAGTGCTCGGAACCCCAAAAAGGGAAGCAAAGTTCATCAAAGATTCGCCATGCTGCGTAGACTGTTAAGGAGCCTGAGCATTTGTATCACTAATGCCAGTGGGCCAGATTAAATCTGAGGTAGATTGAACCTGAGCTATATTGAATCTGAGCCCAAATAGCAAAGGATAATGGGGGGGGGGGTAGATACTAGCACCTGGGTTGTTAGAAAAGGCTTCATCTGGAACATAGTGTTTTAGTGAGTTTTCAAGGAAACTAGAAATTCTAAGAGTTGAAAGTGAGGAGGGAGTGCATTCTAGGTGAGTGGTAGGGAGATCAGAAATGAGAGAATTGTGTATTAAGCACAATAAAAAGTCCAATTTGGCTGGACTAGAGAGTCCAGAATAATAATAGGATAATAATTAATGATGAAGCTATAAAGATTAAAGTTATGAAGTTTTTAAAATGACAAACCAAAGACTTCATATTTGGTCTTAGAGGCAATAGGGAGCAACTGAGCTTACTGAGTAAGGGAGTGACTTGCTTAGACCTGGAATTTAGGAAAGTCACTTTGGCATCTATATAGAAGATGAATGGGAGAATCAAGAGACTTAAATTGGGGAGATCCATTAGGTGGCTATTAAATAGTACAGATGAGAGGTAATGAAAGACTGAAATAGAGGGGTGGCTGGGTGTGTAGAGAGAGAGGTAAACAGTTGAAAGAAATGTTGTGAAGGTGGAATCAGGAAGACCTGAACATTGATCCATTATGTCGGGTGAGGCAGAATGAAGACTTGAGATGACACGCTTCAAACCTGGGTAACTCTTGGCAGAAATAAGTCAATTTAAAAGAGGGATGAATTGGATGAAAAATATGTTGAGTTCTGTTTTAGACATGTTCAATTTTAATCAACTTTGTAAGGTACAATAGGCACTTGATGATATGAAACTAAAGCTCAGAAGAGAGACAAAGGCTGAATGTAGAGACCTGGAAACTGCTAAGTAAGTCAATAGGAGATAATGAGATCACTCACCGAATGAACATAGAGGGAAAAGAGAAAAGGGCCCATTACTGAGCTTCGAGGTACACTTCTGTTTAGCGTATGAGGCATAGATGATTGAGCAAAGGAGTCTGAGGAGGAGCACAGTATCCAATGGAAGAGGGCAGTCTGCAATGTCAAATGTGACAGAGACCAAGAAGGATGATGACTCAAAAAGACCCCAAAACAAACCCATAAGATTTAGAAGTTAAGACATTATTGATAACTTTAGAGCAGGAGATTTCACTTGAATAATATTGGAAGCCAAATTTCAGAAGGACTGAGAAGTAAGAGAGAGGAGAAATAGAAGCAATGAATGTAGAATTTTTCCTTTCTAAGAGTTTGGCTCAGAAATGAAGAGATAGATGATGCTAGCTCATGGAGATTGTAGGATATAATGAGGGTATTTTTTTAGGATCAGAGAGACTTGGGAATGTTTGTACGCAGCAGGAAAGGAACCAGTAGATAAGAGGAAGGAATTGAATGTTGGAGGCTGTGGGATGATGATGGAGATCATTTAATGAAGAAGATAGGAAGGGATGCAATCAAGGGTACATGATTAGATATAATTAAGAGATGGGCTTTGGTGAGAAGAGTCACCTTTTCATCAAAGACTAGGGGAAAGGAGGATAGAAAGGGGCACAACCACAAGCTTCCTTGAAATTCTTCATATTAATTATTCCTTACAGCATAATAATATTCCATTACAATCATGTAACATAGTTTACTTCGCTATTCACCAATCGATACACATCTACTTCATTTGCATTTATTTGCTACCACAAAATAGTGTTGCCCTGAATAGTTTGATGTATATACTTTGTTTACGATATTTTGTGATATATATGTACACACACACACACACACACACACATACATATTTGTTGTATAAATGATGTGTATTTCTACTTTTGACCTCTTAGGGTCATATGTCTATCATTGGACTCTGTGTCAAAGAATATAAGTACTTATTTTCAGGTTTTTTTTTAAAGTATAATTCCAAATTGCTTTCCAGAATGGTTGGACCAAGTCACAGTTCTACTAATGGTGGATTAGTGTGCCTGTCTTCCTCCAGCACCACAGGAAGCCTTTTCTAATGAAGTATGCTGCAGTTTGGCAGCATGGGGTTATGGATTTGTTTCCAGCCAAACACATTAGTTAGAATGTTTTCTTAATGATAAAATAAACAGAATCACACAAACTGGAATTATCTCTTTTTATGACCATGAACTTTACAGAAGTGGTATCACTTCCTTTTTCAATTCTTACTCTAGTTACTTTAATTTTAGAACCATTAGTGTAGTGGGGAGAGGACTGGATTGGGAGCAAAAGGACCTGGGCTCAAATCTCAATTTTGCCACTTACTGCTTGGATGATATTGGGTAAATCACTTAATTATTCTGAACTTCAGCTTTCTCTTCTGCAAAATTATGGGGCTGGGCTAGATCATCTCTAAAGCTCCTACTCCCTCTAAATTTATTATAACCCTCAGTTCATACTTGGAATATTTGCATATGATATCCCTCGTTAGTGGAGAGGATGATGACTTGATGCTGCCTGACTTCGTGAAGGTCAGAGTTGGTAGGAGAGCTTGGGAGAGGAGAGAGTTTCTTCCTTATTCCTTCTTCATGAGATGAAACATATGCTTCCAGACCTTTTTTTAGGGATGAACCCAAAGAGAAAGAGAACAGGCTTTGGAAGCTGCAGACAAGTAAGAAAGCCAGTTTTTCAATGTATCCCTCGTTTCTAGAGATTTCAGGGCATTTTCCCTTGGGCGAGATTTAGGTTTTTGCCTTTCCCACTTGCCTTTCCCACTAGGAAAACTCATTCACTCTGTATGTTGTCCAGTATTTTCTAATCTGTATAACATCACAGATTTCTATCGGTATCTTCTTAGATAAATGAGTTGACTTCCTATTCACTATGTAGACTTCATGTAAGGTAATGTCTCTTGCATCCATTATTTCCTTCTCTCTATTCCTATTGTCTTAGTTTCTGAGTTGTTTCAGTCATGTCCAACTTTTTGTGACCCCATTTGGGATTTTCTTGGTGAAGTAATTGGAATGGTTTTTCATTTCCTTCTCCAGCTGAGGAACTGAGGCAAACAGGGTTAAGTGACTTGCCTAGGGTCACTCAGCTAATAAGTGTCTTAGGCAGGATTTGAAATCAAGTCCTCCTGATTTCAGGGTCAGTGCTCTATCCACTGTGCCACCTAGCTGCTCTATTCCTCTTGTCACCATTACCTAATTCAGACCCTCTTTACCAACCACCTGGATTATTACAACAGTTCTCTTATCTCTTCATCTTCACTGCCAAATTAACATTCTTTATGCATTTCGGGTCATGTCACTCCTCTGTGACAGATCATTCCTCAGTGGCTCCCTGTTCCCTTCCAGGTAGAGTTCAAACTCCTTTATCTGGCATTCAAAGCCCTCTCCATTCTAGTGCCACCTTTCCTTCTCTAAATACACCAACCAGTCTACTCTGTCATCAGCACACACCTTGCAATTTCTAGCTTTTATGCCTTTTCTCACTTTTTCACCTATGCCTGCATTGTGCTCCCTCCTCTTCTTCATCTATTGACTCCCTTCCTATCTCTTACAACCCAACTCAAATATCCTATCCTCTAGAACCTTATCTGATATAAAATAACAGAATCTTAGCCTTGGAAGGAGTCTTAGAAGCCAACTGGTCTGATCTGTACCTGAATAAGAACTCCCTCTACAAAATAATCACAAGTGATTGTTTTGAGAGTTTCCCTGAAGACCTAGGAGAGAGAACTGAACATTCATTGTCTGATATAACCCATTCCACTTTTGACTAGCTCTAATGGAAAATTTTTCCTTACTTTAGGCCTTAATTTGCCTTTTTGCAACTTTCCACATAATGGTCCTAGATCTGTCTTAGGGAACCAAACAAAATGAGTCTAATCTCTATTTTTCATGACTGCCCTTCAAATGCTTGAAAACAGATATCTTATCCCTCCCACATATCATCTCTTCTCTGGAATAAGGCCTCAATTCCCTCAACTGATTCATGTCAACAAATGGCATCAGCTTGAGATCCTTCATAAACACTCCTCTGGACACTCTGTAGTTTATTAATGTTCCTTCTAAAATGTGATGCTTAGAATTGAACACTTCAGATATAGTTTGACTAGGGCAGACTATATGAGAATTATTGCTTTCTAAGCCTGGACACTGTGGCTTCCTTAATGCAGATGAATAATTCATTAGCTTTTTAAAAAATCAGTAATGGTAATAATTAACAGTAGTTAGAATTAGAGCCAACCTACACCAGCTCCTGAGAGCTAATATTAAATTTTCAGTGTGAGCATATACATCTCAGGAATCCACAAATGCTACAAATTGGGGCTTGATTTATTATTTCATTGATCGTCTAGACTTAAGAGATAGTGAAAATGTTAACAATGAAGATTAAACTTTAAAATGTATCATGAGTGAACCTACCCAGTTCCACCCATTTCCTTGGGATCTCCTGTAGGCTTTTAACTTGTAGCCACAAAGTCAGGTCTTAAGTGAAGAGGTAGAGAGAAAGCAAATCTACCTTTCTAAGGTTTGGGTCCCTTTTGAAAAATTCTGATGATACTGTTTTGAGAAGTCTCACAGCTAGGGAGGAAGGACTAGGATGACTAAATTTGTGAATCATAGGGGCAAAAGAGAAACTAGAAGGCCCAGTAGCCAAGAGGGAGCAACGCAGGAAAAAAAAAAATCAAGGCTGATGGCCATTAATGGGCATCCGTTACTACCCTAATCAAAGATTTTTAATTAGCTAAAAATATAAACGACCATAAGATTTCAACTAGAGGAAGATGGCGACTGGAAAGCAGTAACTGGTGTGAGCTCCCCACCAAGTCCCTCCAAAAACCTATTAAAAATGGCTCTGAACCAATTCTAGAACTGCAGAACCCACAAAGTGGCAGAGGGAAGCAGGGCTCCAGCCCAGGACAGCCTGGATGGTCTCGGGGTAAGGTCTGTCCCGAACGGAACTCCCAGCCCCCAGCTGAGGGGAGCGGAGCTGAGCCAAGCAGAGCCCAGTGCGCGCGGCGTGGGGC
>JAQQSZ010020759.1:0-10069 GCA_028646595.1 Phalanger gymnotis
GAAAATTCAGTAAAGGGGGATAGGTTAGGAAGAAGCAAAATATAGTTAATCTTTCACAACATGAGTATTGTGGAAGGCTTATACATAATGATACTCATGTGGCCCATGTTGAATTGCTGGATTTCTTAGGGAGGGTGGGTGGGAAGGGAAGAGGGGAGAGAATTTGGAACTCAAAGTTTTAAAAAATAGATGTTCAAAAACAAAAACAAAAAAGTTTTTGCAGGCAACAAGAAAACAAGATACACAGGCAATGGGGCATAGAAATTTATCTTGCCCTACAAGAAAGGAAGGGAAAAGGGGATGGGAGGGTAGTGGGGTGACAGATGAGAAGGCAGACTAGGGAACAGGGCAACCAGAATATATGCCATGTTGGAGTGGGGGGGTGGTAGAAATGGGGAGAAAATTTGTAATTCAAACTCCTGTGAAAATCAATGCTGAAAACTAAATATATTAAGTAAAATTCATAAAAGAAAAACAAATTAACAGGAAAAATAATAACTAGCATCATATGATTATATGGTTAAAAGGGTCATAGCCTTGGAAGCAGACTTTTTGGACTGTGGACCCACGACATCCTCGCTTCATGGTTTTCAGCAAGTTATTGAACTCTAAATATCACTCTCTCTGTGTAGATTGGTAAAAATAATTTCAATAGAGATGGACAGAATGCTGTTGGGTGTGCAAAGGACTTTCCATCAAGAGCTCACCTGAGCCTCTCCACAGCAGTGACTGCTGTAGCCTTCTCACTCTCATTTTATCAAATAAGAAAATCAGTCTCAGGGAGGTTAATTGAGTCTCCGTGTTGATAAAGTTAGGAAGTGTCAGCGGTGGAATTGAACCCAGATTATTGTTTCTGGGTTTTTTTTTTTTATTTTCAAAGCTGGGTCTACTACTATCTTAGTCACATTTCCACTACCTCCTTCAGAAGGTTTTTGAGGGAATCAAGTAAGACTACGTTTGTAAAGAGCCCTTGTAAACATAAGGGCTCTATAAATACAAGCCAGCCACTATCACCGTTGTCTGACTGAAAGACACAAAGAAACAGTTGAGACATTCCCATCTCCTAGGGCTGCCTGTGAACCCCCCAACCAGTTCCTATCCCCAGGATCTGTTCTCATTTAGTGATGATAGTTTCAATTTCTCACTGATTTCTATTCAAGAGATAGTATAAGCAGAGAACAAATTGACCAAAAAGGTATTAATTCCAACTAAATGAAGCTGCCAACTGAATTAGAGCACTGCGGGCAGCCATGTAAAATGATGCTCCCATAGAAGAGGCAAAGAAGAAGGTGATGAGGTGGAGAAGAAGCCATAGACAGAGGAATGTTCAACAACAGAAGCTTTTTTCTCTAGACCTATGAGTTTTACAAAGTCATTATATCATTATTACTTGAGCTTCATGACAACTCTGTGAAGTAGCCATTATTATTTCCTCCATGTTACAGGGGGGAAAATTAAGTCTGAGAGAGGTTATGTGACTTTCCCTAGAGACAGAATTGATAAATAACCAAAGTAGGATTTGAACCAATATCTTCTGGGTTGCAAGTTGAACATTCCCTCTGCCATGACGTCTCTTTCCCTTAAGAACGCAAGTGTCCAAAGTGACTTAGACAAAAAAAACAATATATAAGAAAACTGTCAAATCAAACTCCTAACATGCAAATTTTGAAAATGATCCCTCTGAACAAAATTACCCTGGATACTTTATATACCTTTCTCTGACATCACCTTATTCTATCTCTTTGTCAAATTGATTTGTGTGCACATGTACATATCATTTCTCCTAACCACCAGCCTCAAACTAGGTGGCCAGCCTGTGAAGATAAAAACTATGTTATTATTCATCTTTAGATATTAAGTGACTGGCATGAGATGTGAAGGTCTAATTTAGTGCATCTATAATCTCTTGAGTATAGGTATCCCCTCTATTTGGCTGATCCATGGTCAGCTTCCCCGTTTCCATCAGCACCATTGCCACTTTGTCACATGGTACTCTACACTTGCTATATAGACATTAGTTCTAGTGTGTTTTCTAATCATTAGTTTCCTGGTTAACACACCTTTGAAAAAGGAGTCTTATTATTGCCTCTTGGGTTTAATATTGTTCCCTTAATCCTTATTGCTACCATCATTGAATCGATCCTTGTAATAAAATAAAGAAAAGCCAGCTTCTATGGAGACCGTGTGTGCTGTAATGCATATACTTTCTGTCCATAAACACAACTGCTATCTTGAGAGAAGGAAACACATTTCCATATTTGTTTTATAGAATAGAGATTGATCATTTCATGTCATCTTTTCATTCTTTTTAAGCATCGTTCTTCTTCATATTGTCTAAGGATCTGATGAGTAAATGGAGAGTCAGCCTGGAGACCAGAAGATCAAGGTCTGCTTAAGACACGCTAGCTCTTTGGTTCTGGTCACATAGAAGGACTTCTAAACCCTCTTTTGCTTGTCAACATCTCTTTTTATTTGGCCTGCATTTATTTTGTTCTTGCAAAAGATTTTTAAAATATGTGATAGGAATGGTCAATTTTATATTTTATTATCTCTTCTGGATTGTTTTCTTGGTTAATGATTCTCTAACACTTATAGTTGTGAAAAGAACCTCTGTCCATTCATCTATGTGTGTATGTCTATCTCTATCCCTATGTCTATGTGTCTGTTTCTCTGATTCTGTCTCTTTCTGTCTCTCTGTCTGTCTCTATCTCTCTGTCTCTCTGTTACTCTCTCTCTCTCTCTCTCTCTCTCTCTCTCTCTCTCTCTCTCTCCCTCTCTCTCTCTCTCTCTCTCCTATTATGATTTCTTTACCTTCAAGCCAGCATTGGAAATATGCTATTATACTTATACCAATGATGTATCTTTCCATCTCTGTATTAACCGTTGAGTCAGACATGATTTAGATTCTTCAGAGATGGAAGGGTTCTATGCATCACTGTTCTACACCGTTGTACAATATCACTGGGAGAATACTGGGTGGGTTATTACAACAACTATAACAATGATCATGGATGTGAGCAGCTTGGGATAACTGAAAGTACTCTATAATACCTCAAATGTAATGTAGCCTGTTTTTCCCCCTTCCCAATTTTGGTCTAAGCTCCATGCTAATTTGTGGAGTCTGTCCAAGATCTACATAATGATGTGCTCACTCATCCATGCAACTTCCTGTAATCATTTAGGCACTAGATACTTTTTTTTCATCCATTTCTCTTTTCCTGTGTAGATTAATAGACTGACCACTCTCATAAGTGGTTTCGAGTTTAGCTAATGAGGATGTGTAATGACCTGGAGTTTGATTCAATCAGTTCAATATTATTATCTACATATAAGGGGAGCTGGGAGTCCTCACTATCTGTGGGTAATCAATTTGTACTTAACTTCCTCCATAACTGTGGCAAGAAACCTTTGTGATCACATATTGCTAGGCTGTATGCCTCACATGATATTAATAATCTGAGGGAAATTGAACAAACTTATCTTAGTGGTCATATTTATGAATGAGATTTTCAAGGAAAAAAGTGATTTTAAAATACCTTTGGTCTTCCACTATGTCCTCCACTGCCATCTCAGATGATGAGGCAGTCCTGTTCTTAGCCAAAGTCAACTCTTTCCATGAACCTTTATTCCCATCATCTCATCATGAATCTGGGAACTTTAAGCAGTGCTCCTCTCCACCTTCTTACTGACCTTCAGTCTTTCCTTCCACTGGACCCCTTCCTGCCATTTCTAAGCAGGTTTTATAGATAGCCCCAGGAATCTGAAAATGAAACAGAATTAGTATGAGTCCTTACTATCTTTTCACTGGTTGTCTCCCATTTCTTATGTCTCTTTTTTGGTTTCTCTGGCTTCCTTCAAGATTCAATTCAAATTCCATCTTATGCAGAAAACCTTAGCCAGTAATCCAATTGCTGTTCCTTCTCCTCTCAGATTACTTACCATGCCCTCTATATTTATTCTGTGTGTACCTTGCTTTTTAATGATGTTTCCCCCATCAGAATGTAAACTTGAGAGAAAGGATTGCTTTTGCTTTTTTTTTGCATCCTAGTATTTAATAAGTGCCTTAAATGTATTAAGCACTAAATACATGTTTGCTGATCTACTGAGTGATAAGGACTATATGTACATCAGTCCATTTTATGCCTATGAATGTATTAAGGTCTTCAAAACAGTGTAACAAATTCAATGTGCATGTAAAATTGCATAAAATCATCTATTCTCTATTCCTTGTTATCTATTCATTAAGGATACTATTAATATATGTATAGATGATTATTATAAACATTGTCCAAAAATCAGAAAGTAGAAATATGGCTTAGTAGTTGCACATTATTAATCTTTGTTATCTTACAATTATTTATCAAGTCATCTTTAGAGATATATTGAAAATTGCCATGATATTTTATTGTCTCCAGAACAAATTTCTTTATTATACAGTTAACCTGATCCATCTACATTTCCTCTTTTCATATTTTTAAATACTACCTACTTCTTCCAATTGTATCTTATGTAGTAAACGAGAATTCAAATATTAAAGGTTTACAATCACTGATGAAGGCAGACTGCTTTAGAAATGTGACCACATTACATGTTGTTTATGACCTCCTCACTTATTCATGTTTAGGTATTTTGGGTTGGCCTGCCTTGCTTGAGTATCCAGGTAAATTTTCTACAAATTATCTTTTGGTTTTACTGTTTTTTACCATTTTGCAAACTGGCGTTACTCCTAATCTTTTCATTTCGTCATCAGTAATGGCTCACAATGTGGCCACCCTCCAGAGTGGTAGCTCTTGCTGCATTTGGCTGCTACTTCACCAAGCTGGGCATGCAAATCAGGCTATTGTGGCTATTGCTGTTATTGTAATTGTTTTCAAGTGAAGGTGACTTACGGATTATTTTGGCCTTCTAGTTGTGGCAAGAATTTAGCAAAAATGGAAATCTAGAGCACCAATACTCTTATGCTCATTTCCCATTGTTGTGATATAAGCAACTTATTTGAATCAGTTATTGGGAGAATATTTAAGTTGTATGATGTCTTCTAATGTTTGTCTTTCCAATTTTGTATAAATATGGGCCTTTGGTCTCTATGTCTATGCAAAGGTGGCAATTCAGCTTAAAGACTCCATATTTTGTTTTCCTTTTCTGCCTAATATGATAGTTGCAGTGTGTGTGTGTGTGTGATGTTGTTCTGGGCTCTCCACACCTCAAACTTTCCAACTCCTTTCCTGAAAAAAAGTGATTATGGTATTGAGAACTTAGGCTTCTGTGTCATCCATCATCCTTTGGCCTGTTTAATGTACTGCCATTGAACCATATTTTCCAACATAGCTTTGCACTATCCTGCCTTCTGTTCACTTCCGCTTTGCAGTTAACAGATACCAAGACATATGATAATTTTTGGGAAGATTTTTTTTTCCAAGTTTCTCTGGAATTTCTCAATTTCATTTTTCCCCAAAAGGTGTTGGTGCAAAGGGTGCAATTGTGTTTGATTTTTTTCACACAGATAAGATTTAAAAGTATCCCTAGAAAAATTAGGAAAATACTCCACTGTGAGCCTCCTCCCACAATTCAGTACAGGTGGAAGAAGGCAGATAACAGAGCAAACAGGGTTAAGAATCACCAATTTCAGACACCTACAAATACAGCTTTAAATGTTGATTTTCCTAAAGTCTAATTCATTACGCTAAATGGGGAATATCGTTGGAGAAAATAAAAGATATCCATATTGGCATTCTTGATCATAATGAAATAAGAGATAGAAAGGATCAATAGTAGAAGCCAAGCATCCAAGTTCTCATTGCTGTCATGATGCAGCTGACATCTTTAACAGGACACCGTGTTATCTTGCCTTGATGTCACCATAATGAGCAAAGTAACAAAAAGGACAAATCAACCATTGCATCATGTATAGCTTATATGCAAACTCTTACTGCATATAATGCCAAGGAAGGATTTTCTAAACTCTCCACATGTGCCTTAATTTGGAATGATTTCAGTAGTAACAGACATTGGGGAGAACAGCAAGAAATGTGCTAGAGAACATTATTCAGGATTAATGAATGTAAAAGATCAAATAAATGGAGCCAGTGTATAAATCTCAAGGTTATTCAGACTTTCTTAAGGAGTCAGGAGACGATAGCCAGGAAAAGCATCCAACATCACCACCACTCCTAACATGACAGTAGTTATGACCCAGCCAGGCAATTTCCAAATCTGAATGCAGTCAGTGTAGAGATATTACATCCAAAATCAACCATAAATTCCAAGGGAAGATTATGAGAAGAAATTATTTGCAATTACAACAACTTCAAACTGATCTATTCAAACAAGATACTACTATTAACAAATGAAAAAGAGATAAAGGAAAAGGCATCAGCAGCCATGTGTAAAAAACATACTTCTTTATCACATCAGTGCTTTGCACAGTCTCCAAGTGAAGTGATGCAAGAGTTAAGGGTGACTTCCTACCTTTGAGACTGAATGGCCTTCCACCAAATACAGAAAAGTAATCATACCCAGCCTACCTCCTTCTTGGTTTTTCTTTTTGTCCTGATTTCAGGAGAGAAAACCAGCAGAGTCTATGAGAACTGAGATCCTGGTCATTCCTTTGTATTTGTAACTGTTTTATTTTCTTTTTCATTTTTATATCTTTCATTTTTACATTAATTTCATTTCAAAATGCATCAAATACACAGAAAGCCATCGTTTATAAAAAGGGATTAAATCAGACATGTAAGTTTGGACTCTTTGGTAAAATCCCTCCACTGCAATGAATGAGGTTATAGATGGGGCCTGGAGACATGGATTTTCAGGACAGAACTGTACATCACTCTGACCTGCATGCTGTTCACTAGCTACTTGGTATTTCTTTCTTTCATTCCTTCTTTTTCTTCTTTCCTTCTCTTTTTTTTACGATAAGAAAAAGAAGTTACTCTAATACCGAAATTGTCTTTTGCCAAGGTCAAAATCCTCTTCACTTATTCCTGTTGTGGGGACCATTAAGCAAAGAAAGAGAGAGAGAGGAAAAAAGAGAGGAAGAAAGAAAAGGAGTAGGAGAATAGGAAGGAGGAAGAAAATGAAAGGAAGAGAGACAGAAACAGACAGAGAGAGAGACAGAGAGAGAAAGGGAGAGAGAGAGAGAGAGAGAGAGAGAGAGAGAGAGAGAGAGAGAGAGAGAGAGAGAGAGAGAGAGAGAGAGAGAGAGAGGGTCAGAGAGAATCAGAGAGAATTGGAGAGAGGGAGAGAGGAAGAGAGAAGGAGAGAGGAAAGAGCCTTCCATCTAAACTATGCACAAAGCCATGAAGCCCTTAAAGAAAACTGACCTGAAGGACAGGGCTTTGAAGTCTAGAAAACATATATAATCTACTTTTACTTAGTCTAACAGGAGAAGTCGATTTTCCATGCTCATGTCATTATAGGCTTTTTTATTTTGTTCTGAAGACAAGATGTATGGTAGTTGGAGATTACCAATTTGGGATACATTTGAAGGTTGACTTTGATCTCCTTAAAGCTATCAATCTCAGCCTAGGAAGGAACAAAGAGATAAGAGAAACTGGAGACCTAATTTGCATCTGATACCTTGGGAAAATATGACACAAAAAAAAGAGAACTAAATAACCAGAAAGCCCCAATGTCCTCTAACAGTGATGGTAGGACTTCTGCAAAACTGCTTATTTTTATAGCCACAGAGACTCCACTCTATAGCAGTGAGGTAAAACTTTGGGGCTCGATTACAGCCAGGGATGAATTATTTTTTATAGGAATCATTAAATGAGAGTTTATTTTTAATCATCAACTACCCCTGTGTTTTACTCAATGGGGTCACTGGGAGCTGCTAAAGTGGGCATTTATCTGGCCTTTGTAAAGATATGAATGGAAATGGAATGTCATTTTTTGATGGGAAATAAATGTTTCCCAAAGCTTCTTGGAGAAGACTACTCAGGATGGAGATTTACAGACTTTATATATCAGCTTCACTCCCATTTGTCATTATTTTGGAGAAGAAAAAAATTCTCCAGCCAAGACCATAGAATTAGCTAGTCAAAAAGAAGAAATCTTAGCAACAATTCCTCTAGCTGCCCATTCATGAGGTGATGAGGACCAATGATAATCTATCACAAGTCTGATACTTCAACACTGCCAAACATTTGCCTTGCTGGGAATATCCAGTTGCTTGCTTACCTGACTGTCCCCTGGCCAGAGCTGTCTACCACCCAGAAATGTCTTCTTCTTAAGGACGAATAGCCAGAAATGTTGATAATCTGCTTGAATTAATTCATCAATGATTAACAAACTCAGGCCTAGTCATACCTTCTCCATATCAGTGATTCTGAATGCCAGCTATCTTTATTTCATCCTCTATCCTCCACTGCTTGCCCTCTTATTCCCAACCCCCTCAACCCAACTCCCTCTCCTGGTTGCTCTTCCCATCCCACTACAGTAAATTCACACCACAAGTCATCTTCTATTCAACAGGCAAGATGATTTTCCTAAAGTGTAAGTCTTACTGTGGAAACCCCTTAATCAATAAAGTACAATGGCTCCCTATTACCTTCAAGATCAAAGATAAAATCATCCATTTGTCATGCAAAGACATGCATAATCTGCCCTAGACACACACCTTTCTAGTCTTCTAACATCTTACTGCCATATACTCTGTGATCCTGTGACGCTGGCCTCCTTACAATGCCTTGTACAAGAGACTCCATATCCAGACTCAAAGAATTTTTACTAGCTGCCTCCCAAAGTCTGGAATTCACTGTCCTCCATTCTATCATCACCCCTTTTTTATTCCCTTCCCCTTACATTCTTGTAAGGTAATATACCCAATTTGCTGTGTATATTATTCCCTCCTTAAGTCAAGTCTGATGAGAGCAAGATTCATTCATTTCCTTTCACCTGCCCCTATTCCCTTCCAATAGAACTGCTTTTTCTTGCCACTTTTATGTGAGATAATTTGCCCCATTCTATCTCTCCCTTCCTCGTACTCCCAATATATTTCTCTCTCACCCTTTAATTTTATTAATTTATTAATTTTTAGATATCATCCCTTCATATTCAACTCATCCTGTGCCCTTTGTCTACATATACATGTATATTCCCTTCAACTATCCTTATACTCGGAAAGGTTTAATGAGTTACAAATATCATCTTCCCATGTACGAATGTACCCAAAAGAGTTCAACTTCAGTAAGTCCCTTATGATTTCTCTTTCCTGTTTATCTTTTTATGCTTCTCTTGATTCTTGTATTTGAAAGTGAAATTTTCTCTCCAGATGTGGTATTCTCTTTTTTAATAATGCTTGAAAGTCCACTATTTTATAAAAAATCCATATTTTGTCCTAGAGTTTTACACTCAGTTTTGGTGGGGAGATGATTCTTGGTTTTAATCATAGCTCCTTTGACTTCCAGAATATCATATTCCATGCCCTTTGATCCCTTAATGTAGAACCTGCTAGATCTTGTGTTATCCTGATCATGTTTCAAAACTACTTGAATTGTTTCTTTCTGGCTACTTGCAATATTTTCACCTTGAGTTGGGAACTCTGGAATTTGGTTATAATATTCCTAGGAGTTTTGTTCTTGGGATCTTTATCAAGAAGTGATCAGTGGATTCTTTCAATTTCTATTTTACCCTCTGATTCTAGAATATCAGGGCAGTATTCCTTGATAATTTCTGGAAAGATGATGTCTAGGCTCTTTTTTTGATCATGGTTTTCAAGTAGTCCAATATTTTTTAAGTTATCTCTCCTGGATCTATTCTCTAGGTCAGTGGCTTTTCCAAAGAGATATTTCACATTGTCTTCCTTTTTTTTTCTTACCTTTGGTTCTGTTTTATAATATCTTGATTTCACGTAAATTCACTAGCTTCCACTTGCTCCATTCTAATTTTGTTTTCTTTTTTTTTACTCTGATTTAATTTATTTAATATATTTGGTTTTCAGCATTCATTTTCACAAGAGTTTGAAATACAATTTTTCTCCACATTTCTACCCTCCCCCCGACTCCAAGATGGTGTATATTCTGGTTACCCTGTTCCCCAGTCTGCCCTCCCATCTGTCACCCCACTA